>CM054168.1:2488603-2501103 GCA_028751875.1 Rapana venosa | reverse complement strand
AAGAAGAAGAAGGAGGAGGAGGAGGAGGAGGAGGAGGATGAAGAAGAAGAAGAAGAAAAGAAGAAGAAAAGAAGAAGAAGAAGGAGGAGGAGAGAAGAAGAAGGAGGAGAGAAGAGGAGGAGGAGGAAGGATGAAGAAGAAGAAAATTCTGAAGAAGAGAAGAAAGAAACGAAGAGAGAAAAGGGGAGAGAAAGGAGAGAGAAGAAGAAGAAGAGATGATGTGATGATGATGATGACGATGACGAAGACGATGATGATGATGAGAACGAAAAAGAAACAAAAAAAAAACAAAAGAAGAAATTTCTATTGGGTTGAGTTTGAGCTTATTTGGGGTTGGTGAGGGTCTGGGTGGAGTGTTGGGGATGGGGGTGGTGTGAGTTGGGGTGGGGATTGGGGGGTGATGTGAGTCAAGTTGGGTGGGGGTGGGTGTGGATTTGGGTGGGAGTGGTGTGGGGTGGCGTGAATCAGGGTAGGGCCAGGTGGGGTTGGATGATGAGGTGGGATATGAAACGGGTTGAATTGGGTTAGATTGCGATGGTGTTTATTGTTGATGGTGGTGTTGTACTGTTCTTGTGGTCGACGTTCTTGTTATTGTTGTTGTTGTTGTTTTCTTCTTTCTTCTTCTTCTTCTTCTTCTTTATTATTTATTATTATTATTATTAATTTCTTCTTCTTTTCAGAATTATTCTTCTTCTCCAGAATTCTTCTTCTTCAGAATTCTTCTTCTGCACAATTCTTCTTCTTCTTCTTCTTCTTCTCTTTCTTCAGAATTCTTCTTCTTCGGAATTCTTCTTCTTCTTCACATTTCTTCTTCTTCTTCACAATTCTTCTCTTATTCACAATTCTTCTTCTTCACAATTCTTCTTCTTCTTCACAATTCTTCTTCTTCACAATTCTTCTTCTTCTTCTTTCACAATTCTTCTTCTTCTTCAAATTCTTCTTCTTCTTCTTCACAATTCTTGGATGTTATAATAATGTTGCATTCAGTTTAATGGGCTTTCCCCCCAAGTCTTTCTGAATTTGTTAATTTGTTCAAGGTAGAGTTTCCATCATTTTTGTCTGTTGTTTACGGTTTCTTTTGGTTTTTGCTTTCTTTTGTTTTTAATTACTTCAAGTTTGTTTTTGTTTTTGGACAGAATTGTAAAAAGGCCTTTATTGCGCCTAATTCTTTACCCATTAAAGATTCAATCAGTCAATCAATCAATCTTCTTCACAATTCTTCTTCTGCACAATTCTTCTTCTTCTCTTCACAATTCTTCTTCTTCTTCACAATTCTTCTTCTTCTTTACAATTCTTCTTCTTCTTCACAATTCTTCTTCTTCTTCGGAATTCTTCTTCTTCTTCACAATTCTTCTTCTTCTTCGGAATTCTTCTTCTTCTTCGGAATTCTTCTTCTTCTTCGCAATTCTTCTTCTTTCTTTCCCAATTCTTCTTCTTCTTACAATTCTTCTTCTTCTTCACAATTCTTCTCTTCTTCCGAATTTCTTCTTCTTCCTTCACAATTCTTCTTCTTCTTCGAATCTTCTTCTTCTTTCACAATTCTTCTTCTTCTTCACAATTCTTCTTCTTTTCACAATTCTTCTTCTTCTTCACAATTCTTCTTCTTCTTCGAATTCTTCTTTCTTCCTTCACAATTCTTCTTCTTCTTCACAATTCTTTCTTCTTCACAATTCGTCTTCTTCTTCACAATTCTTCTTCTTCTTCACAATTCTTTTCTCATTCTTCTACAATTCTTTTCTTCTTCAAATTCTTCTTCTTCTTCACAATTCTTCTGCTTCTTCACAATTCTCTTCTTCTTCTTCACAATTCTTCTTCTTCTTCTTCACAATTCTTCTTCTTCTTCACATTCTTTAATCTTCTTACAATTTTTCTTCTTCAATTCTTCTTCTTTCTTCACAATTCTTCTTCTTCTTCTTCACAATTCTTCTTCATTCCTCTTCTTCTTTACAATTTTTTCTTCTTCTTTTCACAATTTCTTCTTTCTTCCATTTCTTCTCTCTTACAATTTTCTTCACAATTCTTCTTCTTCTCACAATTCTTCTTCTTCTTCTTCACATTCTTCTTCTTCTTTCTTCACAATTTTTCTCTTCTTCACAATTCTTCTCTTCTTCACATTCTTTCTTCTTCACAATTCTTTTCTTCTTCTTCTTCAAATTCTTCTTCTTTCTTCTTCTTCTACATTCTTCTTCTTCTTCACAATTCTTCTTCTTCTTCACAATTCTTCTTCTTCTTCACAATTCTTCTTTCTTCACAATTCTTCTTCTTCTTCACAATTCTTCTTCTTCTTCACAATTCTTCTGCTTCTTCACAATTCTTCTTCTTCTTCACAATTCTTCTTCTTCTTCACAATTCTTCTTCTTCTTCACAATTCTTTCTTCTTCTCCTAATTCTTCGTTACAATTTCTTCTTCTTCTTCACAATTCTTCTTCTTCACAATTCTTCTTCTTCTTCCAATTCTTCTTCTTCTTACGAATTCTTCTTCTTCATCTTCTAATTCTTTTCTTCTTCACAATTCTTCTTCTTCAGAATTCTTCTTTCTTTTCAAATTTTTCTTATTCTTCACAATTCTTCTTCTTCACAATTCTTCTTCTTCACAATTCTTCTTCTTACTTCTTCTTACAATTCTTCTTCGTGCCCAATTCTTTTTACAGATTTCTTCACATCCAGTGGCATCCATTGGAGCATTCATCTTCATTTCCACCAACTTCCTCCTGTTACAATTCTTCTGTCTTCGTTCTTCTTCTCTTCTCTTTCTCTCTTCTTCACTCTCTTCTCTTCCAATTCTTCTCTTCATTCTCTCTTCTCTTCTGTCTTCACATTTTCTCGTATCCCTTTCTTCTGTATATCGTTTTCCGTCTGTCTGCGTCCTGTCTGTATTTCACAATGTCGTGTTGTGTGATGTGATTCTCTGTCTTCTGTCTTCTCTTCTCTCTCTCTCTCTCTCTCTCTCTCCTCTCTTCTTCTCTCTCTCTTCTTACTCCTCTCTCTTACGCTGTCTCTCGGTCTCTGTATGTCTGTCTGTCTTGTGTGTGTCTGTCTGTCTTCTCTCTCTCTCTCTCTCTCTCTCTCTCTCTCTCTCTCTCTCTCTCTCTCTCTGTCTCTCTCTCGTCTTCTCTCTTCTTCTCTCTCCTCTCTCTCTCTCTCTCTCTCGTTCTCTGTCCTCTGTCTGTCTCTGTCTCTCTCTCTCTCTCTCTCTCTCTCTCTCTCTCTCTCCTCTCCTTCTTCTCTCTTCCTCTTCTCTCTCTCTCTCTCTCTCTCCCTCTCTCTCTCTCTCTCTCTCTCTCTCTCTCTCTTCTCGGTCTCTGTCAGCCTGTCTGTCTCTCTCAAACACGCACATACACACACACGCACGCACACACGAGCGCGCGCACACACGAGCGCGCGCGCACACACACACACACACAACACAACACTCTCACGTTCGTGATACATGGTGAGTAAAACGATATGATGCATTTCATTACCTTCGCCCGCCAAATAGTTAACCGTGAGGTTCTGGGTTCCATTCCCAGCCTCGCCCTTTCTTCCCAGTTTGACAAAAAAATCGAACTGAATCTCAAAGTCCTTCGGATGAGACTATAAACCGAGGCTCCTGGTTCGAACGCATGCAAAACATCTTGCGCACACGTTAAATCCTGTTCCGCTTTCGGAAGAGTAGGCCATTGTGTGCCGGTGGAAACAGATGACAAAATTCACAAAAACGGCATACACACGGGGACTGGATGTAAAAAGGCACATGAGTGCTTATTCCATTATCCTCGATATAAAAGAATAAATAAATTTTTAAAAAATAAAATAAACTCTCTCTCTCTCTCTCTCTCCCCTCTCTTTCTCTCTCTCTCTCTCTCTCTCTCTCTCTCTCTCTTCTCTCTCTCTCTCTCTCTCTCTCTTTCCTCTCTTTCTCTCTCTCTCTCTCTCTCTCTCTCTCTCTCTCTCTCTCTCTCTCTTCTCTCTCTCTCTCTCTCTCTCTCTCTCTCCAATGGTAATGAAATGCATCATATCGTTTCACTCACCATGTACCACGACCATAAACACCACCACTACCACCACCCCCAATCCATGTTCACCTCCTCCATTACTACCACGACCACCACCACCACCATCTTCTCCACCCCACCCCACACCTCCCTAAGGCCACCACCACCACCAACACCACCACCATCTTCTCCACCCCACCCCCACACCTCCACCAACGCAACCCCACCACCCCAATTTGTGCCATCATCCCCACCCCCACCCTTCCACGAAACTGCAAGTTACACCTTAAATAAGTCTTGCTTTTATTATTTTGGTAAAAGCTATTTATGTATAGTTGGGAACATACTTTGGGGGGTTTGTTTACTTCTTTTTTCTTGGGGAACCAATGATTTTTTAATATTGTGGTGGTTTCTCCTTACATTCATTTTGGTTTTCTTTTCTCTACTCTCTTTTTCCCTCCACCTTTATACTAGCGTTTGCATCCCCCTTCATCTTGCTCATTGCCTTTTTGTGATTATCTTTCTTCGTTACTCTCTCCCCCCTCCTCTCCCTCTCCTCTCTCTCTTTCTCTCTCTTCTCTCTCTCTCTCTCTCCCTCTCTCTCTCTCACTCTCTCTCTCTCTCCTCATTCATATTTTATATTTTCAATACTTTATTGGACTTGTCCTCTGTACTTAAGTCTTAATGAGTGCCCTATTTCAATATCTTATTGTTATCTGTAACAAGTATATGTACCATTTGACAGTGTGTACATGTTTATCTTTATGACTTATTAAGTTTGGTTGTTATTTTTCTTGGTTTTGTTGTTGTTGTTTCTTTTTCTCTTTTTTTTTCTTTTTTTCTTCTTTTGTTGGTTTGGTTTTTCTTTCTCTTTTGTTTGTTTGTTTTGGTTGTGGGGGTTTTTTTGGGAGGGGGGATGGGGGGGGTGGTGGTGGTGGGGGAGTGTTTTTAGGGTTTTCTTTCATTTATTTGCTTTCGGGCGGGGGGGGGGGGAGGTGTTGGGGGGGGGCTGTTTTGAAAAGGGTTATTTCCCCTTGTTTCTATTGTGAGACTGTATGTGTTGGGTTATTATTATTAAGATGTATCCCTACGGGCGGGGACCGGATGTAAAAAAAAGCACATGAGTGCTTATTCATTATCCTCGAAATAATAGAATTTCTCATTGTCATCGTCAATGTCCGGATGAGACTATAAACCGAGGCCCCGTGTGCGAACGCATGCAGAACATCTTGCGCACACGTTAAATCCTGTTCCGCTTTTCGAAAGAGTAGGCCATTGTGTGCCGGTGGGAACAGATGACAAAATTGACAAAACCGCATGCACACGGGGACTGGATGTAAAAAAGAAAAAAAAGGCACATGAGTGCTTATTCCATTGTCCTCGATATTCTAAAAAAAAAAAAATCCAAAAAAAATCTGAGCGCCATGATTTGTTGCTTTACAAGATTCAGCGCTATATAAATTCCATACATTATTATTATTATTATTATTATTATTATTATTATTATTATTATTATTATCATCGTCGTCGTCGTCGTCGTTGTTGTTGTTATCATCATTATTATTATTATTATCATTATTATTATCATCATTATCATCATCATCATTATCATCATCATCATCATTATCATTATCATCATCATCATCATCATTATTATTATTATTATTATTCTTACTTCGTGTGGCGATTGATTGGTCAAACAGCTGCAGTTCTTGCGAGACACTTACGACGTGTCTGGTATGACCAACACACTGAACAGTATAAGGCAGAGGACGCTGATCAACATGAAATGGCTGGACAATAACTTTCCCACTGTCCGAAAGTGGCTGGAACAGAAATCTGGTCAGTTGCTGGTGTGTGTGTGTGAAGTGTTGGGATGAGGGGTGTGGGTGGGTGTGGAGAGTGTGGTGGGTGTGGTGGTGGTTGTGTGTTGTGGGTGGTGTGGTGTGTGTGGGGGGGGGGGGGGGGTTGGTGGTGGTGGTGGTGGTGGTGTGATTCAGATTCAGATTCAGAATATGTTATTGCCATTTAAGTCGTGTAGACTGATTTGACACAGCAAAAAAAACCCATCAATTATAATTCTTATCTATTTTGGCTAAAAAGGTGGAGGTGTGGGTGGTGGTGGTGGTGGTGTGTGTTGTGGGTGGTGTGTTGTGGGGGGGGGGGGGTTGTTGGTGGTGGTGGGGTGGTGGTGGGGTGGTGGTGTGATTCAGATTCAGATTCAGAATATTTTATTGCCATTGAAGTCGTGTAGACTTATGTGACACAGCAAAAAAACATCAATTATAATTATTATCTATTTTGGCTAAAAGGGTGGAGGTGTGGGTGGGTGGTGGTGGTGGTGTGTTGTGGTTGGTGTGGGGGGGGGTTGTTGGTGGTGGTGGTGGTGGGGTGGTGGTGTGATTCAGATTCAGATTCAGAATATGTTTATTGCCATTGAAGTCGTGTAGACTTGTTTGACACAGCAAAAAAAACATCAATTGTAATTATGATCGATTTTGGTTAAAAGGGATGTACAAAAAAAAAACATGTTGCATTCTACTTCTCTTTTTCTCTTTTTTCAAAACGCTCATACACATTTAATAATAAATATTAATGTATGGAATTTATATAGCGCTGAATCTTGTAAAGCAACAAATCAAAGCGCTCAGATTTCATTTCATACCACTTTACGTCACGGCAGATTTCTCTCTCCGTGAAATTCGGGCTGCTCTCCCCGGGGAGAGCGGGAGAGCGCGTCGCCACAAAGCGCTGCGCCACCCTTTTTTTTTTTTTTTTTCATGTCTGCAACTGTATTTGATTCCCTATCAGAGTGGCTTTTTTCTAAGAATTTTGCCAGGGACAACTCTCTTGTTGCCGTGGGTTTTTTTACGTGCGCTAAATAATTACGTGTAACACACGGGACCTCGGTTTATCTCTCATCCGAAAGACTAGCGCCCAGACCACCACTCATGGTCTAATGGATGGGGGAAAAGTTTCCGGTCCAAACGGGGTACGAACCGCCGCACACTTCAGACCCGGACTTTTCGCTTTCTAGACAGGCGCGTTACCTCTAGACCACCGATCCACCTATATCTGATGTGTGAAGTGTTGGGGGGGTGGGGGGGTGGAGAGTGTGGTGGTGGTGGTGTGTTGTGGGTGTGGGTTGTTGGTGGGTGAGGTGGTGGTGGGGTGGTGTGTGGGTGGTGGTGTGGTGGTGGTGTGATTCAGATTCAGATTCAGAATATTTTATTGCCATTGAAGTCGTGTAGACTTATTTGACACAACAAAAAAACATCAATTATAATTCTTATATATTTTGGCTAAAAGGGTGGAGGTGTGTGTGGGTGGTGGTGTGAGGTGAGGTGGGGTAGGCTGGGGTGGGGTAGGGTGGTGGTGGTGTGGGGTGAGGTCAAAGTCAAAGTCAAACTTTTATTTTCAGATGGTACATTGAATAAGCAGTGCATTTGCTTTTTTTCATCAAGCCATCTATCTAAAGGAAAAAAAAGCGAAAAAAAAAGATAAATGAGGTGGGGTAGGGTGGGGTGGTGTGGTGTTGGTGGGGTAGGGTGGTGGTGGGATGGTGGTGAGGTGGGGTGGGGTGGTGGTGTGGTGGGTTAGGTGGGGTAGGGTGGGGTGAGGTGGGGTAGGGTGGGGTGGTGGTGTGAGGTGGGGTAGGGTGGTGGTGGTGGAGTGGTGTGGTGTGGTGTGGTGTGGTGGGTGGGGTGAGGTGTTGGGTTGGGTTCAGTTGGTTGAGTTGTTTTGGGTTGGATTGTTTTGTTCTGGATTGAGTAGAGTTGAGTTGAGTTGGGTTGAGTTTTTGTGTTGGGTTGTGTTGGGTTAGGTTGGGTTGTGTTGGGTTAGGTTGTGTTAGGTTGTGTTGGGTTAGGTTGTGTTGTGTTGTGTTGGGTTAGGTTGTGTTGGGTTAGCTTGGGTTGTGTTGTGTTGGGTTTTATCGTGTTGGGTTAGGTTGTGTTGTATTGAGTGGTGGATTGCGTGCTAGTCTTTCGGGTGAGACGAAAAACCGAGGTCCCGAGTGCAACACGCATGTAGCGCACGGAAAAGAACCCACGGCAATAACAGAGTTGTCCTTGGCAAAATTCTGTAGAAAAAATCCACTCTGATAGGTAAAAAAAAAATACAGTTGCAGACAGGAAAAAAATAAAATAATGGGTGGCGCTGCTCCTGTGGCGACGCACTCTCCTCGGGCAGAGCATCCTGAATTTTCACGCACAGAAATCTGCTGTGACTCAAAGTAGTTAATAATAATAATAATAATAATATATGGATTTTATATAGCGCTGAATCTTGTAAAAAAACAACAAACAAATCGAAGCGCTTGCACTCAGTCATTTACAGGCAATACAATGTAATACATTGCAATGCAATATTGTACAGTACAATACAATGCAATGTTATACGATACAATGCATTATTATACAATACAATGCAATACAACACAATACATTCACTAACAACGACAACAACAGCAATCAATGCAATACAATGCAATACAAAACTATACAATATAATGCAATACAATACGATATAATAGTACAACACAATGCAATCACCAGTAACAACAGCAACAACAATACAATGCAATACAAAAGTATACAACACAATGCAATACAATACGATATAATAATACAATACAATGCACTCACCAGTAACAACAGCAACAATACAATGCAATACAATACGATATAATAATACAATACAATGCAATCACCAGTAACAACAGCAACGACACAATGCGATAACAATGCAATACAATACAATCACCACCACCACCACAAACATCACTAACAACAGCAACAGCAAATACAATGCAATACTATACTATATAATGCAATACAAAACTATACAATACAATGCGATACAATACGATATAATAACACAATACAATGCAATCACCAGCAACAACAACAACACAATGCAATACAATACAATCACCACCACCACCACAAACATCACTAACAGCAACAGCAATACAATACAATGCAGTACAATACAATCACCACCACCACCACAAACATCACTAACAACAGCAACAGCAATACAATGCTACAATACAATGCAATATAATACGATATAATACAATACAATGCAATCACCAGTAACAACAACAACAACAACAACACAATGCAATACAATGCAATACAATACAATCACCACCACCACCACAAAAATCGCTAACAGCAACAGCAATACAATGCTACAATACAATGCTACAATACAATGCAATACAATACAATACAATACAATACAATCACAAGTAGCAACAACAACAATACAATGCAATACAATACAATACGATATAATACAACACAATGCAATCACCAGTAACAACAGCAACAACAGCAACAACAACAACACAACAACAATACAATGCAAAACAATACAATGCAATACAATCACCATCACCACCACAAAATCACTAACGGCAACAGCAATACAATGCTACAATGCAATGCAATACAATACAATACAATGCAATAACCAGTAGCTACAACAACAATACAATACAATGCAATACAATCACCACCACAAACATCACTAACAACAACAGCAACAGCAACACAATGCTACAATACAATGCAATACAATACGATATAATAATACAACACAATGCAATCACCAGTAACAACAACATCAACAACAATACAAAGCAAAACAATACAATGCAATACAATCACCATCACCACCAAAACATCACTAATAGCAACAGCAATACAATGCTACAATACAATGCAATACAAAACTATACAATACAATGCGATACAATACGATATAATAACACAATACAATGCAATCACCAGTAACAACAATACAGTGCAAAGCAATACAATGCAATACAATACAATCACCTCCACCACCACAAACATCACTAACAACAACAGCAACAGCAATACAATGCTACAATACAATGCAATACAATACGATATAATACAACAGAATGCAATCACCAGTAACAACAGCAACAACAACAACAACAGTACAATGCAAAACAATACAATGCAATACAATCACCATCACCACCACAAACATCACTAATAGCAAAGCAATACAATGCTACAATACAATGCAATACAATACAATGCAATACAATACAATCACCAGTAATAACAACAATGCAATACAATACAATCACCAGTAATAACAACAATACAATGCAATACAATACAATCACCACCACAAACATCACTAACAACAAAAGCAACACAATGCTACAATACAATGCAATACAATACGATACAATAATACAACACAATACAATCACCAGTAACAACAACAGCAACAACAACAACAACAATACAATCAATACAATGCAATACAATCACCACCACCACCACAAACATCACTAATAGAAACAGCAATACAATGCAATACAATGCAATACAATACTATAGAATGCAATACAAAACTATAAAATACAATGCGATACAATATAATAATAATACAATGCAGTGCAATACATTGCAATCACCAGTAACAACAACAGCAACAACAAAAACAATACAATGCGATACAAACACCACAAACACTACCACCACCACCACCTTGTGTGAAGGAAGGTGGCAGGATGGTTAAGACGTTCGCCTGCCAACAAGTAAACCGTGAGGGTTCTGGGTTCCATTCCCAGCCTCGCCCTTTCTTCCCAGTTTGACCCAAAAAAATCGAACTGAATGTCAAAGTCCTTCGGATGAGACTATAAACCGAGGCCCCGTGTCCGAACACATGCAGAACATCTTGCGCACACGTTAAATCCTGTTCCGCTTTTCGAAAGAGTAGGCGATTGTGTGCCAGTGGGAACAGATGACAACATTTACAAAACCGCATACACGCATAAAAAAAGTCATCTGAGCGCTTTGATTTGCTGCTTTACAAGATTCAGCGCTATATAAATTCCAGACATTATTATTAACCACCAACACCTTAACCACCACCACAACCACACAACACCAACAACAAACCCCCACACCCACACCCACCACTCTCTCATCACAACAATCACCCCCCCCCCCACCCCCCACCCTTTATCCCATCCCAGCCTCCTCATCGGGACCCGCCTCCTCCAAGCTCGACTACCGCCTCCCCACCTCCGTGACCCCGTCCCACTACGACCTGGAACTTCGCCCCGAGATGTACGGCCTTGACCCTTCGGCCTTCACCTTCAGCGGCAAGGTCACCATCGCCTTGCGCGTGCGGGAGCCCACGCGCAACGTCACCCTCCACGCTCACCCCGAGCAGCTCGACCAGCAGACGATACGCGAGTCGGCCCGCCTGCTTTTTCCCAACGGGAGCGACTCGGGCCTGGTGCAGGAAGTGACGTTCGACGCGCCACGTCACTTCCTCATCCTGGCGCTTCGGCGGGAGCTGCGGGCGAACGAAAGCTTCGGGCTGTACCTGGAATTCCGGGGCGCCTTGGCGGGCAACGGGGTAGGGCTGTACTACACCTCCTACCTCAACCAAAGCGGGTCGCCTGTGTAAGTTGTGGGTGTCGGTGTGTGGGTGTGTTGGGTTGGGTTGGGTTGGGATCGGGGGTTTTGGGTTTGGGGTTGGGTTGGGTTTTTTGCATAGGGATCAGGGATAGGGGATCAGGGGAATAGGGATTAGGGGTGGGAGTGGATGGAGTGGATAAGGTTGTGTGGGTGTGTTGGGTTGGGATCGGGGTTTGGGTTTGGGGTTGGGTTGGGTTTTTTGCATGGGGATAGGGGATCGGGGATGGTGATGGGAGTGAGTGGATGGATAAGGGTTGTGTGGGGGTGTGTGTGGGGTGGTGGTGGTGGGGGGGTTGGGGGGGGGAGGTTGGGGGGGGGGGGGTGTTGTGGGAGGGAGGAGGGAGGTTGGAGAGGAAGGTGGTGGATAAGGGTTGTGAGGTGTGGTGGTGTGGTGGGGAGGGGAGGTTGGGGTGGGGGGAGGGGAGGTTGGGGGTTGGATGGGATAGGATCGGGGATGGGATGGGAGTGGATAAGGGTTGTGGGGTGTGGGTGGGTTGTGGTGAGGGTTGGGGGAAGAGGGGTGGTGGGAGAGGAGGGGTGGTTGGGAGGGTGTGGGTGAAAGGTGGGGGGAGGTGAGGTGGGGAGGTTGGGGGTTGGATGGGATAGGATCGGGGATGGGATGAAGTGGATAACGGTTGTGGGGTGTGGGTGGGTTGTGGTGAGGGTTGGGGGGAGAGGGGTGGTGGGAGGTGGGAGAGGAGGGTGGTTGGGAGGGTGTGGGTGAGAGGTGGGATGGATAAGGGTTGTGGGGGGGTTGGGTGAGGGGGGTGGGGGTTGGGGTGAGGTGGTTGGGATGAGGGTGGTGGATGAGGGGGGGAGGGGTGGGGAGGTTGGGGGTGGGATGGGATAGGGTCGGGGATGGGATGGAGTGGATGTGGGGTGTGATGAGGGTTGGGGTGAGGGTGGTGATGGGTGGTTGAGGGTGGTGGTGGTGAGGGTGGTGGTGGTGAGGGTGGTGGGGTGGGAGTTGGGGATGGAAGGGGTTGGAGGTGGAAGGGGATGGGGGGTTGGGGTGGAGGTGGGGGTGTGTGAGGGGTTG
>CM054168.1:2468603-2478603 GCA_028751875.1 Rapana venosa | reverse complement strand
TCGTCGTCGTCGTCGTGGTGATTATCATCATCGTCATCATCGCTACTACCGTCATCATCGACATCACCACAGCCAACACATCAGCAATGACGACGACAGCAAAGAAGTATTCTGAAAAGGAGTTCTGAAAAAAAAAGAAGATAAAAGAAGAAGGAGGAGTAAGAGGAGGAGGAGGAGGAGCAGCAGCAGCAGCAACAGAAGAAGAACAAGAATGCAAAGAAGAAGAATTCTGAGAAGAAAAGAAGAAGAAGAAGGAGGAGGAGGAGGAGGAGGAGGAGAAGAGTCAAGTCAAGTCAAGTCAAGTCAAGTCAAAACACTTTAATCATCCCATGAAGGGCAATTACAATACTGACAGGCAGATTGATACTCATCAAATATATCAAAGACACAAAAGCTATATTTCATATTGGTTTTCAAATAAAATGTCACCACACACACACACACACACACCACACACACGCGCGCATGCGCACAAACATCAATTGTGAACACAATTTTAAACCCATTGACTAGAAGACATAAAAACTTATTTTTACGCACGCATATACGCAGCACGTACACACGCACGTACGTGTGTGTGCGAATACGCCCACGCACACCCACACCATACACCAATATATGAATTCAATGTTTTAAGACAGTTGACTAGAACACAGACTTATTTCACACACCCACGCACCCACCCACAACACACACACACACACACACAATTATGTATTGACTACACTCGTAACAATGACAATCAGGCAGATAATTCAGAGAAATGTAAGAACTAGGTAGTCAACATCATTGTGAATTCAGAAGTCGAATGCTTACTGGCACAAAAGAATTTCTTTTTCTGTTGGTTTTGCTGATGGGACACTGAAAAGCGCGTTCCGAAGGCAACATTTGAAATTCTGGAAACAAAGCATGAGAAGGATCAGCCAAAATGGCTGTGGCTTTGCGTACAAGCTGCTGATTGCAGAACGACATGAGATCTCTTTGTTCTTTTCCAATTATTTTTGAGCAGATTCTTACAATTCTCTGCAGGCCATTCTTGTTTTTAACACTAAGGTTATTGTACCAACAAATGAAAGCAAAACTTAGAACACTCTCTATGTAAGACTTGTAAAACAAGGAAAGGATCTTTTTGTCTACAAAAAATGAGTTCAGTTTCCTCAGAAAAATACAGACGTTGTTGTCCCTTTTTGACAATAGCGTCAGTGTTAACGTCCCAGTTTAACTTGTGGTCAAAAACAGTTCCCAGATACTTATAGTTCAAAACGTTTTCAACCTCTTGATTATGGATAATAATATTCTTAGGAGTATGCCCTGATCTTCTGAAGTCGATAGGCAGGTCTTTAGTTTTAGAAACATTTAGCTCCAGATAGGCCTCGTCACACCAGTGTACGAACTCGGTGAGGGCTGGACAATGGTCTAAGACTGATCCGGATAAGAGGGATAACAGAGCACTATCGTCTGCGAACTTTACCAGAAAGGAATTTCCATAGTTGCTTCTGCAATCATCTGTGTATAGAATGTACAGAAGTGGTGAGAGGACGCAACCCTGCGGAGAACCAGTGCAGGTAAATCTAACCGAAGAAGATATTTTGTTGGCAAAACACGCTGTGGTCTGTTGGTTAAAAATTCAATCAGCCAACGAACAAGTTGATTGTCTACGTCAAATTTTGAAATTATTTTGCTAACCAGAACGTGAGGCTGCATTGTATTGAAAGCTGAACTAAAGTCAGCGAACAATATTCTGGCATGAGAGTCAGGTGTTTCCAAGTGGCTATACAACTTGTTCAAAATGAATAGTTTGGCATCTTCGACACCCCTTCGAGACCTGTATGCAAATTGCAGTGGGTCAAGGTCTTTCTCTGTAGCAGAAAGAATGAGAGATTTTACAATCTTTTCCAGCGTTTTCATCACAAGAAATGTGAGAGCTACAGGTCTAAAATCGTTAGGCCGAGAAGGATTGGGTTTCTTTGGAAGAGGTATTACATTGGAGAAGAGAGAAGAAGAAGAAGAAGAAGAAGAGAAGAAGAAGAAGAAGAAGAAGAAGAAGAATTCTGAACAAGAAGAAGAATTCTGAACAAGAAGAAGGAGGAGGAGGAGAAAGAAGGAGGAGGAGAATTGTACTATAGATATATTTTGGTGGAGGTGGTTCTTTGCTGATAAAGCGTTTTTAACCGTTACAGCGCAGGAGATGAAAATAGTGTGGGCATTGTACACATGGCTGTGATGATGATGATGATGATGATGATGATGATGATGATGATGATGATGATGATGATGATGACGACGACGACGACGACGACGACGATGATGATGACGATGACGACGACGACGATGATGATGATGACGACGATGATGACGATGATGGTGATGATGGTGGTGGTGGTGGTGGTGGTGGTTGGGGTGATGATGATTGTGGTGACGACAGTGGTGGTGGTGACGGTGATCACGACGATGATGATAATGATGGTGGTCATGGTGATGGTGATATGATGATGATGATAGCAATGATGGTGATGATGATGGCAGTAATGAGGAGGAGGAGGAGAACGACGACGATGGTGATGATCATGGTGATAATGACGGCAATGATGACAATGATTGCAGAGAGGAGGAGGAGGATAAAGATGATGATGATGGTGATGATGATGATGATGATGATGATGACAATGATGATGTGACAACGATGACGATAATGATAACAACGACGACGACGACGATGATGACGATGGTGATGACGACGATGGTGATGACGACGACAATGGTGATGACGACGACAACGATGATGATGACGATAAAGATGACAATGATGACGACGATGACGATGATGATATTAATAATCATAATGATAACGACGACGATGCTCATGATAACGACGACCACGATGATAATAACGATACTGATAACGACGACAATGATGATGACGATGACAACGACGATGATGATGATGACAACGACGATGATGATGACGACGACGACGATGATGATGATGATGATAATGACAACGATGACGATGATATTAACGACCATAATGATAACGACGACGATGCTAAGCATAACGACCGACCACGATGATGATAACGATACTGACAACGACGACGACGACGATGATAAAGATGACAATGACAACAACGATGCCAACGACGACGATTATACTAATAATCATAATGATAACGACGACGATGCTCATGATAACGACCGACCACGATGATGATGATAACGATACTGATAACGACGACGACGACGATGATGATGATGATAACGATGACGACGACGACGATAACGATGACGACGACGACGACGACGACGATGATAACGATACTGATAACGATACTGATAACGACGATGCTAATGATATCGGCGACCACGATGATGATAACCATACTGATAACGACGACGATGATGACAACAACGACGATGATGATAACCATACTGATAACGACGACGATGATGACAACAACGACGACGATGATAACCATACTGATAACGACGACCCGACGATGATGATGATAACGATCCTGATAACGATGATGATGATGATAATGTTGACGATGACGGTCACAGTACAGCACGTGCGCGCGGCCTCACAGCTACCAGCACGGACAGCTGGCCCAGAACTGGGGAGTCAGGCAGATGGAGAAGCTGGAGGAGTACTTCAGCCCCGACTACAGCATGCCCAAACTGGGTAGGTAGGGCCGGGTGGATGGGGTGGGGCGGGTGGGGTGGATGGGTGGGGTGGGTTGGATGGGTGGAGGGTTGGGGGGGTTGGTTGGGGTGGGGTGGGTGGGGTGAGGTGGGGTGGAGGGTTGGAGGTGGGGTGGGTGGAGGGTTGGGGTGGGTTGGTGGGTTGGGTGGATGGCGTGGGTGGGTGGGTGGATGGATGGGTGGGTGGTTGGGGTGGAGGTGGGTGGGTGGATGGGGTGGGTGGGTGGGGTATGGATGGGTGGGGTGGAGGTGGGTGGGTGGATGGGGTGTGTGGGTGGGGTATGGGTGGGTGGGTGGGGTATGGGTGGGTGGGTGGGGTGGATGGGTGGGGTGGAGGTGGGTGGGTGGATGGGGTGTGTGGGTGGGTGGATGGATGGGTGGGTGGTTGGGGTGGAGGTGGATGGTGGGGTGGGTGGAGGGTTGGAGGTGGGTGGGTGGAGGGAAGGGTGGTTGGGTGGAGGGGGGATGGGTGGGTGGGGGGTTGGAGGTGGGTGGGTGGAGGGAAGGGAGGGTTGGGGTGGGTGGGTTGGTGAGTGGATAGGGGGCTTGATGGATGGGTGGGGGGTGGGTGGATAGGGTGAGGGAGGGAGGGGGATAGTTGGGGTGGAGGGATGGGTGGGTGGGAGGATACATGGATCGATGGTTTGTTGGGTGGATGAGTGGATAGATGGGTGGGTGGATGGATGGTTGGATGTCTGTCAATCTGTTAATCTGGCTTTCTGTTGTCTGTCTGTTTAACTGGCTTTCTGACTGTCTTTTTATCTGTCTGTCTGTTTATTTATCTGTCTGTTTATCTGGCTGGCTGTTTATCTGGCTGGCTGTCTATTTTTCTGTCTGTCTATCTATCTGGCTTTTTGTCTGTCTGTTACATTTTCCCCATCTCTTTCTGTGTTTCTTTCTGGATTTTTTTTCTGGGTAGTTTTTTTAATTGTTGTTTTGGCCCAGTTTCCTTTCTGTCTGTATGCTGTTAGCTGCTCATAATAATGATATTGATAATAAAGAAAGTAATACTGATAGTAACATTAGTAATAATACTAATACTAATAATAATAATAATAATAACAATAACAATAATAATAATAATAATAATAATGAATATGGCAATGATGGTAGTAGGTTATAATTCTTTTTTTTTCAGCAAACATTGTACCCCCTCAGTCCTTTGTCGTCTGCTAATTTCCTAACCACACTATACATGCACGGGATCAACACTGAAGGAACACAAGCAATCCTCATCTGATGATCATTTTCCAACTTTCTCCTAACTACCTGGAATTATTGCTCTATATGTCCTTAATCCCCTAAAAACAAGTACACGGTGTATTTTTCATACTTTTAAAAAAAATCTGTGCAAAATCAGCACAACTTTTTTTCCAACTAGTACTGTATATTGTGTGTATAGGGGACGGGGTAGCTCAGTGGTCGGAGCACTCGCTTTCCCCCAGCCAAGTTAAGCAGCGTCGAGTGTGGGTTACCACTTGGATGGGTGACCGTGTGCGTGCCTTGGCTTCAGTACAGTTCACCCAGCTGTAAATGGGTACCTGTCCTCTTTAAGGTCAGGGATGGTAAAGCAGCGAGGGAGAGGAGATGAGCGCCACCTGCCCTCAATACGCTGGCCCTAGAGAAGTGAGGTCTCTGACGCCTCGCTCCCCTACGACCTTAATATAGGTTATGGGACACCTTTACCTTTTACTGTATAGAAGATAACTTTATTTGGTAGACACCCATCAAGTCTCGTAAGACTCTGGAGTTGCGCTCTAGGTGTTTATACTCCAGAGCGCAAAGCCTGGGTAAGTAAGTCAGTATGTATGGAGGGCAAGCTGTTACCCGTGCAGCAGACCCCCACCCCACCCACCCTCCTCTCCACGTCGCTGGCATGGTCCATTGGAAAGGCAATCAGCCGATACCCATGGTTCCAGTGCCGTCGCAGGAGTTGCTGCCAGAACGATGCTGTATACAGGCTCAAGACTGCCTTTTGGGGGACTCTCCCAACTCCCGATTTTTTTCCTAAGGGTTGACTCCCGAAGCCTTTCCTATGAGTTAGGTATTGCCGCAAGGCAGCGGAGGTTTGAAATCAGAGTTTTCTTCTTTTCATTCCATTCTTTTATTTTTCGAGGATATTGGTATAAGCACTCCTGTGCTTTTCTTTTCATCCAGTCGTCCCCGTGTGTATTTGCAGTTTTGTCCATTTTGTCATCCCTTCCCAACCGGCGCACAATGGCCTACTCTTCCGAAAAGCGGAACGGGTTTTAACGTGTGTGTGAGATGTTCTGCGTGTGTTCGCACACGGGACCTCGGTTTATAGTCTCATCCGAAGGACTTTTTGGGGGGGAAGGGAGTCGGCACTGATGTTGTTAACTCCTGAGGAAAAAATCCTCTTCAACGAGAATCGAACCCGGGTCAGCAGAGCACGAATACATCACTCTAACCACCAGGCTATCCCGCCCCCCCACCTTTTCCTTCTCCTAAATGGAGCTCATCAGTCTGGGCAGAAGGTACTACATGACCCTGCAAGCTAACACAGGAGTGTGACCTTTGCAGACAACATGGCGATTCCCGACTTCCTCTCCGGAGCTATGGAGAACTGGGGGCTGATCACCTACCGGGAGGCCATCTTGTATGAGGAGGGCGTCACTTCCGCTTCCGATAAGAGCTGGACAGCGGAAGTTGTCGCCCATGAATTGGCCCACATGGTCAGTGTTTCGGGGTTTTTTGTTGGGTTTTTTGTGGGGGGTTTTTTTTTGGGGGGGGGATTTCTGGGTATCATTTTTTTAAACTGAAGTGTGTGTGTGTGTGTGTGTGTGTGTGTGTGTGTGTGTGTGTGTGTGTGTGTGTGTGTGTGTGTGAAGTCAAGTCAAGTCAAGTCAAGTCAAGTCAAATTTTTCTTTCCAGATGGTACATTGAATAAGCAATGCATTTGCTTTTTTTTCATCAAGCCATCTACATGTGTGTGTGTGTGTGTGTGTCTGCGCGCGCGAGCGCGCGCGCGCGCGCGTGCGTGCGTGCGTGTGTGTGTGTGTAAAGTAGTTTGGTAAATGTAGCCAATCACCTCAAAGACCACCATGGGTTTTTCTATGTAGCCCATCCAATCAAAATAGAGAATGGATTGTGTGTGTGTGTGCGTGTTGTGTGTGTGCGTGCGCGCGCGTGCGCTATAGTTTGGTAAATGTACCCAATCATCACTACAAATACGGCCATGTTTATTTTAAATCGGCCAATTCATACAGTTTTTGTTTTGTTATAGTCAATGTCCATTCACTACTGGGTGATATAGACATCCGCATTTAGACCAACACCTCTCTCGCGCTCTCTCTGTCTCTGTCTCTGTCTCTCTCCTCTCTCTCTCTCTCTCTCTCTCTCTCTCTCTCTCTCTCTCTCTCTCGCTCTCTTATTTGCCTCTCTTTTTTATCATTATCATCATTTTGTTGTTGAATTGTTGTTTTTTATGTGTATGCTTTTTTTGATATTTTGTGATTGTTTATTTCTTGTTGTTTTGTTTGTTGTTGCTGTTGTTCCTTGGGGAAGGTTTGTTTATTATTGTTTTTTTTGTTGTTTTTGGTTCGTGGGTTGTTTTGTTTTTTGTTTTGCTTAGTTTAGGTGGGTTTGTTATCCCTATGTATTAGATAGATAGATAGATAGATAGATAGATAGATAGATAGATAGATAGATAGATAGATAGATAGATAGATAGATAGATAGATAGATACAATTAATACAGAGAAGTACCTGTGCGTGTGTGTGTGTGTGTGTGTGTGTGCCTGTTGCGTGTAAGTGTGGCGTGTGTGTGAAAAGGTCACGTGTGCCTGTTGGTGTATGTATGTGTGCGTGTGTGTGTATGTGGCACGTGTGTGTGTGTGCCGTTGTGTGTGTGTGCCTGTTTGTGTTGCACATGTGTGTGTGTGTGTGTGTGTGTCTGTATTGTTTAAATAATGCATGCTGTGTATTTAATGTAAAATGAGTCCTTGTTTCTTAGTTGAGCCTAAAGTAGTCTTGAGTCTTGAGTAGTGTGTGTTTTGGTGTGTGTGCAATGTGTGTGTGTCCCTGTTGTGTGTGTGGGGTGTGTGTATGTTGTGTGTGGGGCAGTGGTTGGCAACTGTGTCACCCAGTGGGGAATGGCTCTGGCTGAACGAGGCCTTCGCTTCCTACTGGGACTTCTCCCTCGTGGACATTCTGGAGCCTGAATTGAGGAAGGTGAGTGAGTGACGGAGGGAGGGAGAGACAGGGAGGGAGAGGCGGGGGGGAGGCAGGGGAAGGGGCAGGGAGGAGAGGCAGGGAGGAGAGACAGGAGGAGAGGCAGGGGGGAGAGACAGGGGGAGAGGCAGGGAGGGAGGACAGGGGGGAGGCAGGGAGGGAGAGGCAGGGAGGGAGAGACAGGGGGAGAGACAGGGAAGGGAGAGGCAGGAGGGGAGAGCGGGGAGAGAAGAGGAGAGAGAGAGAGAGGGTGTTGTGTGTGTAAGTCAACTCAAAGTCAGAGAGAGAGAGGTGTGTGTGTGTGTGTGGGAGAGAGAGAGAGAGAGGTGTGTGTGTGTGTGTAGTATGTGTGTGAAAGTCGTAAAATCAAAATCAGAGAGGGGGAGAGTGTGTGTTTTGTGGAGGAAAAGATGTTGTGTGTGTGAGTGTGTGTGAAAGTCAAAGTCAGAGAAAGAGTTTTGTGTGTGTATATGTGTGTAAAAGGGTATTAAACTCAAAATCAGAGAGAGTGTGTGTGAGTGTGGTGAGAGAGAGGAGAGGGTGTGTGTGTGTGTGGGGTGTGTGTGAAAGTAAAAGTCAGGGAGAGAGAGAGAGTGAGTGTGTGGTGTGTGTGTGTGTGGTTGTGTGTGTGGTGTGTGGGGTTGTGTTTTGTGTGGTGTATGTGTGTGGAAAGTCGTTAAACTCGATATCAGGGAGAGAGAGAGAGAGAGAGAGTGGGGTGGTTTGTGTGTGTGTGTGTGGTGTGTGGTGTGTGTGGTTGTGGTGTGTGTGTGTGTGTGTATGTATGTATGTGTGTGTGAAAGTCGTCAAACCAAATCAGAGAGAGAGAAGAGAAGAGGGGGAGAGAGAGAGGGTGTTGGTTGTGTGTGGTGTGTGTGTGTGTGTGTGTGTGTGTGTGTTGTGTGTTGTGATTGTGGAGAGAGTGTTTTTGTTGTTGTTGTGTTTTCAAAGTAGAGAGGAGAGATAGAGAGTGTGTGTGATGTTTTATGTATGTGTGAAAGTCAAATCAAAGTAGAGAGAAGAATGTGTGAGAGAGAGAGAGAGAGAGAGTGTGTGTGTGTGTGGGGTGTGTGTGTGTGTGTGTGTGTGTGGTGTGTGTGTGTGTGTGTGTGTGAAAGTCAGTTAAACTAAAAATCAGGGAGAGAGAGTGTGTGGGGGAGTGTATGTGGGGTGTGTGGGGGGGGGGGGGGGGGGGGAGGTGGATGTTGTTGTGTGTGTGTGTGTGTGTATGCGCGTTCAAATGTGTGTGTGTGTGTCGGGGGGGGGGGGGGGATTGTTGTATGTGTTGTGTGTTTTTTGTGTGCGTGTGAATTGAGGATGGTGTTGTGTGTGTGTGTGTGTTTTGTTGTGTGTGTGTGTGTGTGTGTGTGTGTGTGTGTTGTGTGTGGGGGTGTGTGCACGCGCGCGCGATGGGGAGGGGGAGGAGGAAGGGGAGGGCGTGAAGGGGGGGGGGGGGTGGGAGAGGTGGTGGTGTGAGGAATGGGGGTGAGTCAAGGGAGGTATGACTGATGATTGATTGATTGATTGATTAAGTGATTGATGATTGATTGATTTATTGATTCATGTAATGAGCGTAATCAATGCACGCGATGCTACATAAAAAAACTTCAACAACAAGAGCGATCAACCATCCATTAATTGATTGATTTATTGATTGATTGATTGATTGATTGGTGGTTTGGTGGGTGGGTGGGTGGATGGATTGATAGATTGATTTATTGTTGATTGATTGATTGATTGATTGATTGATTGATTGATTGATTGATTGATCGATCGATCGATTGTTTTGGTTTTGGTTGGTTGATTGATTGGTTGGTTTGGTGATGGATGGATGGATCGATAGATGGATAGATGGTTTTTGATAGATAGATTTGATTGATTGTTTGGGTTTGGGTTTGGGTTTGGGGGAAGGATGGTAAGGATTGATTGATTGATTGATTGATTGATTGATTGATTGATCGATTGATCGATCGATCGATCGATCGATCGATCGATGACTTGATTTTTTTTTTTTTACACAGGAGGACCAGTTTGTAGCGCAGTCGATGCACGCAGTGATGTCATCAGACAGTCTGACGTCATCACATCCCTTGACCGCTGACGTCGA
>CM054168.1:2458603-2463603 GCA_028751875.1 Rapana venosa | reverse complement strand
AGAGAGTAGTTAGTTGTAGTGGAGGAGTAGTGTAGTAGTGTAGTTGTGTAGTAATAGTGTAGGTAGAGGAGGAGGAGGAGGGTAGGAGGAGGAGGAAGAGGAGTAGTAAGTAGTAGTAGTATAGTAGTTTGTGTAGTAGTATTAGTAGTAGTAGTGGAGGAGGAAAGGGGGAGGAAATAGGAGAGGAGAGGAAGTAGTGAGTAGGATGGGGGAGGAGGAGAGTGTGTAGTAGGAGGAGGAGGAGGGGGGGTAGTAGTAGTAAGTAGTGAGTAGTAGTAGTAGTAGTGGGAGAGGAGGGGCGGAAGAGGAGTTTGTAGTAGTAGGAGGGAGAGTAGTGTAGTAGTAGGAAGGAGGAGGAGAGGAAAAGTAGTTTGTAGTAGTAGTAGTAGTAGTAGTAGTGTAGTAGTAGTAGTAGTAAATAGTAGTAGTAGTAGTTGTAGTAGAGTAGTAGTAGGAGTAGTAGTAGTAGTAGTAGTAGTAGTAGTAGTAGTAGTAGGAGGAGGAGGAGGAGGAGGAGAGTAGTAGTAGTAGTAGTAAATAGTAGGGGGAGTAGTAGTGGGAGTAGTAGTAGTAGTAGTAGGGAGTATAGATAGTGTAGTAGTAGTAGTAGTGCAGTTGGGAGGTAGTAGTAGTTGTAGTTGTAGTAGGTGTAGTTAGTAGGAGTGAGTAGTAGAGGAGTAAGTAGTAGTTTAGTAGTTAGTAGAGTGTAGTAGTAGTAGTAGTAGGAGTAGTAGTGTAGTAGAGTAGTGAGTAGTGTAGTAGTAGTAGTAAGTAGAGTTAGTAGCAGTAGTGGTAGCAGTAGGAAGAGGAGGGGTTTTTTAGGATAGGAATAAGCATTAGTGTTTTTATAGTCCGGGGTGTATGCAAATTTTGCAATTTGTAGTTCCAAGGACAGAGGTATTTGAAAAGCGAAGGGTTTAAATGTATGTTCTGCGTACGTTGCAAGGGATCGGTTTTTGTTTCGAGGACTTTTGGGAAGGTGGTGTCGGCTATGTTATCAGGGGAAAAATTTTTCTTTGCGAGATGCCGGTCGCGATCCGGGTAAAGGGCAAACCTTCCAAGCTATTCGGGTTTCGAGGATGGGGGTGGGGTGGGGAGGGGATGGGAACAGGTATGAAGGTTTGGGGGGTGGGGTGTTTCCAAGGCAAAAATTTTAAAAGAGTACAGAAACGGTTAATATCCGAAAATTGGCTATTATTCCATCTCTTTCGTTCGGTGGTGGTGTGGTGGTGGTGGGTGTGTGTTGTGGTTTGGGTGGGTGGTGTTGTTGTGCAGTTTGTTGTGGAAGTGTGTGAGTGTGTTTTGTGTGTGGGTTGTGATTTTTATTTAAACTTCGATTCAATTTAGTGATTTGTTGTGTGTGTTTTGCTTGCGCGGGGTGGCGTGCGTTTGTGTCTGTTGTGTGTGTTTGTGTGTATCAATGTGCTAACTTTTTTAAAATAAAACAAACAATTTAACCTGTTCATTCCCCCAAAGTTATGATTTTAAGCTGATTGTGGTTCATGAACCGGGTCACGCGATGGCTTGGTCGTGTGTCTGTCTGGTCAGGTAGGTCAATTTCAGCAACTTTGTAACCAATAATACCTTCCACTCTGTCCCTTTGGTAATATTTTTATTTATTTTATTTTTACCCCATCTTTTAACGGGGAATGAAAAAGCCAGTCAGGTTACACAGTCCCCGGTGTTGCGGGTCCTTTGCATTTCTTGTCATCTGTTCCCAACTGGCACCCACAATGGCCTACTCTTACGAAAAGCGGATCAGGATTTAACGTGTGCACAAGATGTTTATTTTTATCTATTCTTTTATATCGAGGATAATGGAATAAGCACTCATGTGCTTTTTTTTACATCCTGTCCCCGTGTGTATGCGGATTTGTCAATTCTTGTCATCTGTTCCCACTTTCACACAATGGCCTACTCTTACGAAAAGCGGATCAGGATTTAACGTGTGCCGCAAGATGTTCTGCGTGCGTGCGTTCGCACACGGGGCCTCCTCGGTTTATAATCTCATCCCAAGGACTTTTGGGGAGAGTGGAGTCTGCACTGACGTTAACTCCAGGGGGAAAATATCCCCCTTGAACGGGAATGGAACCCGGGTCGTCAGATTGCCAGCGCAATGTTCTGACCACTAGGCTATCGGTGGTCTAGAGGTAACGCGCCTGTCTAGAAAGCGAAAAGTCCCGGGTCGGAAGTGTGCGCGGTGGTTCGAATCCCCGTTTGGACCCGAAACTTCCTTGCCCCCCCCCCCCCACCCCTCCACCCTTTCATTAGACCATGAGTGGTGGTCTGGGCGCTAGTCTTTTGGATGAGACGTTAAACCAAAGTCCCCGTGTGTTCAGCATTATTATTTAGCGCACGTAAAAGAACCCACGGCGACAAGAGAGTTCTTGTTGATTTGTATTTTGGCAAGATATGGTGCTATATAAAAATGCCATGTATTATTGGTAGTAGTCGTAGTAGTAGTAGTAGTAGTAGTAGTAGTAGTAGTAGTAGTAGTAGTAGTAGTAGTAGTAAAAGAAGAAGTAGTAGTAGTAGTAGTAAAAGAAGAAGTAGTAGTAGTAGTAGTAGTAGTAGTAAAAGAAGAAGAAGTAGTAGTAGTAGTAGTAGTAGTAGTAGTAGTAGTAGTAGTAGTAGCAGCAGCAGCAGCAGCAGCAGCAGCAGCAGCAGCAGCAGCAGCAGCAGCAGCAGCAGCAGTAGCAGTAGTAGTGGTAGTGGTAGTGGTAGTGGTAGTGGTAGTGGTAGTGGTAGTAGTGGTAGTGGTAGTGGTAGTAGTAGTAGTAGTAGTGGTAGTGGTAGTGGTAGTAGTAGTAGTGGTAGTGGTAGTAGTAGTAGTAGTAGTAGTAGTGGTAGTGGTAGTAGTAGTAGTAGTAGTAGTAGTAGTAGTAGTAGTAGTAGTAGTACAGTAGTAGTAGTAGTAGTAGTAGTAGTAGTAGTAGTAGTAGTAGTGGTAGTAGTAGTAGTAGTAGTAGTAGTAGTAGTAGTAGTAGTAGTGGTAGTGGTAGTACCACTAGTGGTAGTAGTAGTAGTAGTAGTAGTGGTAGTAGTGGTAGTGGTAGTAGTAGTAGTAGTAGTAGTAGTAGTGGTAGTAGTAGTAGTAGTAGTAGTAGTAGTAGTAGTAGTGTAGTACCACTAGTGGTATGTAGTAGTATAGTATAGTTAGTAGTGTGTAGTAGTAGTAGTAGTAGTAGTAGTAGTGGTAGTTAGTGGTAGTAGTAGTAGTAGTAGTAGTAGTAGTAGTGGTAGTAGTGGTAGTAGTTAGTAGTAGTAGTAGTAGTAGTAGTAGTAGTAGTAGTAGTAGTAGTAGTAGTAGTAGTGGTGGTGGTAGTAGTAGTGTGGTGGTAGTAGTAGTGGTGGTAGTAGTAGTAGTAGTAGTAGTAGAGTAGTAGTGAGTAGTAGTAGTAGTAGTAAGTAGTATAGTAGTGTAGTAGTAGTAGTGGTAGTAGTAGTAGTAGTGGTAGTAGTAGTAGTGGTAGTAGTAGTAGTAGTAGTAGTAGTAGTAGTAGTAGTAGTAGTAGTAGTAGTGGTAGTAGTAGTAGTGGTAGTAGTAGTAGTAGTAGTAGTAGTGGTAGTAGTAGTAGTGGTAGTAGTAGCAGCAGCAGCAGTAGTCAGTTGCAGGCAGGAAAAAAAGAAAAAAATGGGGTGGCGCTGCTCTTGTGGCGACGCGCTCTCCCCGGGGAGAGAGAGAGAGAGCAGCCCATGACGCGCAAACGGTCACCCGTCCAAGTGGTAACCACGCTCGGACGCTTGCTTAACCTTAGCTGGGGGAAAGAAAGCGAGTGCTCCGACTACTGAGCTATCCCGTCCTCCCATAGATACATAGATACATTGAAGATCAAATATATACATTTAAAATCCCGTCATTCAGCGTTCGGTGGGTTTCGGAAACACGAACATACCCAGCATGCATCCCCGAAGTCGGAATGCGGCTACCTTCATGGTTGGGGGCAAAAACGGTCGCATTCGCAAAATTTCACCATTGGTGAACCTCGGAGATCTAGCCGGGGAACGAAAAAGAAAATGTAAGAACATGACAGTCAAACGCTAGCGCCTACCAGAACCATAACTATAACAAGACGACTAAACCATAGCAACAAACAACGACTTGAGCAACAGTAACAACAACAACAATATCATAACATATACAGCAACAATACCGTTACTGCCTCCACCGCAGACACTGACAACAGCAACAAGAGGGAAAAAACAATGACACTATACAACAATAGCTGCAGCAGCAGCAGAAGCAACAACAACAGCAGCAGCAACAACAACAAGAACTATATCACAACAAATGCATCAACAAAGCCGTTACTACCTCCACCACTGACACTGACAACAGCATCAAGAAGAACAGCAAGAACAAGAACAACAACAACAAATGAAAATGACAGTGACACTATACAACAATAGCTGCAGCAACAACAACAACATCACAATATTTACAGCAACAATACCGTCACCGCCTCCACCGCTGGCACTGACGACAATAACAAAACAGCGACAAGAACAACAATGACGATGAAGATGACAATGACACTATACAACAATAGCTGCAGCAACAACAACAACAACAACAACAGCAACAAAACCATTACTACCTCCACCACTGACACTGACAACAACAAGAAGAACAACAACAGCAACGGCAATGTTGATGGCAATGACACTTTTTACTACAAGAGCTACAGCAGCAATAACAACAACTACAACAACAACAACAGCAACAACAACAGCAGCTACGACAACAACAGTTACGATAGCAAAGACACTTTTTACTACAACAATAGCTGCAGCAGCAACAAGAGCAACAACAACAACAACAACAACAACAGCAGTGATGATGGTAATGACACTTTTTACTGCAACAATAGATGCAACAACAGAAGCAGCAGCAACAACATTAACTATTACAACAACAACAACAAGGACAAGAACAACAATGACAATGAAGATGACAATGTCACTGTACACGACAACAATAGCTGCAACAGCAACAACAA
>CM054168.1:2451103-2453603 GCA_028751875.1 Rapana venosa | reverse complement strand
ACACTCACACAAACACATACACTCTCACACACATACCACACAAAACTCACACACACACACTCACATACATACACACACACACTTACACACACTCACACGCACGCACACACACACACACACACACACACACACTGTATTCTTCACCCTTCAGTCTTCTCCTCCTTCAACCCATTCCATCCAAGGTCCTTAAATGTAAAGGAAAAAAGTGTGTCAATGCTGATCTGTAACCCTTGAAAAATAAAGATTATTCTTCCTTCCTGCCTTCCTTCTTTCCTTCATTCATTCATTCATCCATCCATTCATCCAATGATTCATCCATTTATTCATCCATTCATTCATTAATCAATCTATCCATTTATTCATTTATTCATTCCCATCCATTCATTCATGCATCTATCTATTCCTTCATTCATTCCTTCCTTCATTCATTCATCCATTCATGCATCCATCCATTCATTTATTCATTCATTCATTCATCCGTCCATTCGTTCATTCATTCATCCAACCATTCATTCATTCATTTATTCATTCATTCATTCATTCATCAATCCATTTATTCATCCATTCATTCTTTCATCCATCCATTCATTCATTTATTTATTCATCCATTCATCCATCCATCCATCCACCCATCCGTCCATCCATCCATTCATCTATTCACTCATTCATCCATCCATTCATCCATCTATTCATTCATCCATTAATTAACTCATTCATTCCCTCTCTGCTATCTGTATTCGGGTCAGGTCATCCCAGCATTCATTCCTTCCTTCCTTCCTCCTTCATTCCTTCCTTCCTTCCTTTCTTCATTCATTCATTCATTCATTCATTTCTTCCCTGCTGTCTGTCTTGGGGATGGGATAGTCTGGTGGTCAGAGGGATGCGCTCGTGATCTGCTGACCCGGGTTTGAATCTCGTTCAAGAGGATTTTTCCTCTGGAGTTAACATCAGTGCCGATTCACTCTCCCCAAAAGTAATTCGGGTGAGACTATAAACCGAGGCCCCGTGTGCGAATGTATGCACAACATCTTGCGCACACGTTAAAACCCGTTCCGCTTTTTTGCAAGAGTAGGCCATTGTGTGCCGGTGGGAACGGATGACAACATTGACAAAACTGCATACACACGAGGACTGGATGTAAAAAAAAAACCAACAACACCCACATAAGTGCTTATTTCATGATCCTCGAAATAAAAGCATAAATTGAAATTGAACTGAAAATTGTCTTCAGGTCATCTCAGCATTCATCCATTCCATCCTCCCTTTAGTTATTCATTCAGTTATTCATCCATTCATCCATTCATTCATCCATTCATTCATTCATTCATTCATTCCCTCTCTGCTGTCTGTCTTCAGGTTGGGTCATCTCAGTATTCATCCATCCATCCATCCCTTCCTTCCTTCCTTCCTTCATGCATTCATTCATCCATTCATTCATTCATTCATTCCCTCTCTGCTATCTGTCTTCAGGTCAGGTCATCTCAGCATTCCTTCCTTCCTTCCTTCATTCATTCATTCATCCATCCGTTCATCCATCCATCCGTTCATCCATTCATCCATCTATTCATTCATCCATTAATTAACTCATTCATTCCCTCTCTGCTATATGTCTTAGGGTCAGGTCATCTCAGCATTCATTCTTTCCTTCCTTCCTTCCTTCCTTTCTTCCTTCCTTCATGCATTCATTCATCCATCCATCCATCCATCCATTCATCCATCTATTCATTCATCCATTAATTAACTCATTCATTCCCTCTCTGCTATATGTCTTAGGGTGAGGTCATCTCAGCGTTCATTCTTTCCTCTCTTCTTTTATTCATTCCTTCTTCCTTCCTTTCTTCACTCATTCATTTCTTCCCTGCTGTCTCTCCATCCATCCATCCATCCATCCGTCTATTCACTCATTCATCCATTCATTCATTCATCCATTCATTCATTCATTCATTCATTCATTCTCTCTCTTCTGTCTGTCTGTCTTCAGGTCGGGTCATCTTGGCATTCATCCATTCCATCCTTCCTTCAGTTATTCATTCATCCATCCATTCATCCATTCCATCCTTTCTTCAGTTATTCATTCATTCATTCACCCATTCGTTCATTCATCCATCTATTTATTCATCCATTAATTAACTCATTCAGTCCCTCTCTGCTATATGTCTTCAGGTCAGGTTATCTCAGCGTTCATTCTTTCCTCCCTTTATTCTGTCCTTCCTTCCTTCATTCATTCATTCCTTCATTCATTCCTTCATTCCTTCATGCATTCATTCATTCATCCATCCATTCATTCATTAATCCATTCATCCATCCATCCATCCATTTATCCATTCATCCATTTATTCATTCATCCATTAATTAACTCATTCATTCCCTCTCTGCTATATGTCTTAGGGTCAGGTCATCTCAGCGTTCATTCTTTCCTCCTTTCCTTTATTCCTTCCTTCTTTCCTTTATTCCTTCCTTCCTTCCTTCCTTCCTTCCTTCATGCATTCATTCATCCATC
>CM054168.1:2413603-2441103 GCA_028751875.1 Rapana venosa | reverse complement strand
ACATATGAAAGAAAGAAAGAAATGAAAGAAAGAAAGAAAGAAAGAATGAATGAATGAATGAATGACAGAGAGAAAGAAAAGAAAGAATGAATGAAAGAAAGAAAGAATGAATGAACGAACGAACGAACGAATAACGAAAGAAAGAAAGAAAGAAAGAAAGAAAGAGAAAAGAAAGAATGAATGAATGAATGAATGAATGAATGAATGAATGACAGATAGGAGAAAGAAAGAATGAATGAATGAAAGAACGAACGAATGAATGAATGAATGAATGAATGAATGAAAGAAAGAAAAAATGAATGAATGAATGACAGAAAGAAAACAGACAGACAGAGAGAAATAAAGAAAGTAATGAATGAATGAATGAAATGAATGAATGAATGAATGATATGATGAATGAATGAATGAAGGAATGATTGAATGTAAGAAAGAAAGAAAGAAAGAAGGAAGGAAGGAAGGACAGAAAGACAGATAGATAGAAAGAAAGAAAGAAAGAAAGAAAGAAAGAATAAACAAAGGCGTGCTGTGTTTGTGAGAGCATATTGATAGGTCAGGTCAGTCAGAGTAGTTCTCTGCTACTGCTACTGGTATCCATGTAACCCAGTACAACCTGTCGCATGTGGGGGAGGAAACCCCAATAGAAAAAACCCAAAACATATGGAGACTTGGAGAGGAGATTGGCGCCACCAAGGAATATCCTAAGCCCACAGAAAAAACATGAAAGACAAATGCAAAGCCGAAATGATACCGGATCGGTCGAGGCCCGGGTTACCAACGACCGCGCTTTCCATTGATCAACACCAGGGTGGAAGTGACAAGTCAGCTACTGGAGTTAAAACATTACTTAAGCTCCCTAGAGAACAATCACCATTGGTACATGGAACGTCCGTACACTCTACCAGTGCGGAAAAATCAAAGAACTAGAGTATGAGCTTAGCCGATATAAATGGGACATTATTGGACTAGGAGAAGTGAGATGGACAGGATTTGGCGAGACATTGACTGAAGAAGGCAACAAGATCTGGTACTGTGGCCAAGAGAAACATCACCAACATGGAGTGGCATTTATTGTCAGAAAGGAAGTAGTGGGTGCATTATCAGCTGTACACGGCTTCCAGCAGGATTATCAGCATCCGGGTGTCGGCCAAGCCCAAGAACATCACCATCATACAAATCTATGCACCATCATCTGACCATACAGATGAAGAAGTAGAAGAATTTTATGAAGATCTTGAAGTGACCATTAAGAAAATACCCAAGAAGGACATCATCATCATCAAGGGGATTTTAACGCCAAAGTAGGTCCTGACTCTTACAACCATGGGCCGGAACAGTTGGTCAGTTTGGAACTGGGGAGACCAACGACAGGGGACTACGTCTGCTGGAGTTTGCCTGCACCCACAGACTTACCATTGCCAATACCCTCTATCCCCACAAGCAGTCAAGGAGGACAACCTGGCATGCGCCAACGGCAAGATCCATAACCAAATAGATTTCATCTTAACACCACGGCGCTTCAAATCCAGCATCAACAGAGCCAGAACAAGAACCTACCCTGGAGCTGACATAGGCAGCGACCACGACCTTGTGCTGCTGGTATTCAAAATGAAGCTGAAGAAAAAACAAACAGCCTGCAAACCCACGTATCAAATTTGACGTGGACAAACTAAAAGATCCAGATGTCGAGGAGATCTTCCAAGCTAAGCTTGGCGGACGTTTTGCGGCGATTAACCCTCCGGACAATGACATCAATGACCTCACCAACAACTTCAATGAGGCAGTCCGAGAAACAGCAGAGGAGGTACTCGGTCGTCAGAGGAATAAACACCAGCCATGGACTACCAATGACATCTTGGACCTCTGCGATACAAGAAGAGCACTGAAACCAACCAGGTCTTCCAACCCTAAAGAATACCGGGAGGTCAACAATCTCGTGAAGAAGTCAATGTTAAAGGCCAGAGAGAGTGGATCAGTGATCAATGTGATGAGATCGAAAAAAAACATGAAAGTGGGCAACAGTAAAAGGCATACGACACCTGAAGAACTCACAAACCACTTCAAACCAAATCATCAGTCATTGAAGACAGCTCCGGAAACCTCCTCACAGAAAGCTCAGCTGCATTGAACAGGTGGTCTGAATATTGTCAAGAACTGTACAACTACCCAATACACCTGACAAGAGCATAATAGAAGAGAAGCAGCAACATCAAGAGCACCTCGCCATTACCTATACTGAGGGAAGAAGTGGAAGAAGCCATCCGCAGCTTACCAGTAGAAAGTCCCCAGGAGCAGACAATATACAGCAGAGCTGCTCAAGCATGGTGGCGAAACAGTCATCACATATGTACAGCTATCTGTCAGAAGATTTGGGAGACAAAACAGTGGCCAACAGACTGGACACAATCACTCATCATACCCCTGCCCAGAAGGGGAATTTACGCCAATGCCAAAACTATAGAACAATCAGCCTCATCAGCCACACCAGCAAGTCATGCTCAAAGTTATTTTGAATCGACTCAAGAAGGAGGCAGAAGAACACCTTGCAGAGGAACAAGCTGGGTTCGGGCAGGCAGGAGCACAATCGAACAGATTTTTTAACTGCCACATCATGATGGAAAACTTCTTCAACATCAGAGAGACCTGTTCCACAACTTCATCGACTTCAAGAAGGCTTTTGACAGAGTATGGCACGAAGGCTGTGGCAGGTCCTCAGAATGTTTGGCATTGAAGAAGGACTAGTGCAAAACCATTCAAGCACTATACAACACGCAAGCAGTGCAGTCCTTCTGAACAATCAGGTCGGAGGACTACTTCAAAACCACAGTTGGGGTCCGACAAGGATGCCTGTTATCTCCAGTCCTGTTCAATCTGTTCTTGGAAAACATCATGAGAGAGACCCCTCATGACTTCCACCTACCATCTCCATTGGCGGCAGGACCCTCAACAACTTACGGTTTGCGATGACATTGACCTCATGGGCGGAAGTAACACAGAGCTGCAGATCTTACGACAGACTTGAGAACAGAGCTGGAGGCATATGGATGGAGGTGAGCTCGGAGAAAAGTAAGTACTTGTGAACAGCACGAGCAATGCCCACCGCTAAAATTTACATGACGGCCAACAACTGGAGGAGGTAGACGCTTTTAAATACCTCGGCGCTACACTCACAAAGGAGGGCGATCGACGACAGAAATCAAAGTCAGAATAGCCATGGCAAAATCTTCCATGACAAAACTCACCACCATATGGAAAAGTAAAGGATCAGTTTCCAATCAAACTAAAGCTCTACCAAAGCCCTAATTCAGTCGATCTGCTGTACGGAAGTGAAACCTGGACATTGACTGCTGAAAACAGCAAAGCGAACCAGTCATTCGAAACAAATGCCATAGAAACATACTGGGCATATCCTGGAGAGAACGAAAGACCAAACGAATTTGTCAAGAGTCAAATAACACGGCTGGCAGGTCCACAGGAACCCCTTCTCACCATCGTCAAAAGAAAAAGCTGACATGGTTCGGCCACGTCACCCGCCACAACACTCTGCCCAAAACAGTACTGCAGGGAACACTCGAAGGTGGCAGAAGGAGGGGAAGACAGAACAAGTCATGGATGGACAACATCAGAGAATGGACCAGGATGAATGACTCGGCACTACTGCGCAGAGCCGAGGACCGAGATGGATGGAGGAGGCTTACCACGGCATCGTCTTTCATGTCTCCCCCACGACCGCCAAGGTCACGGGTCTGATGATGATGATGATTGAAAGAAAAAGAAAGAATGAATGAATCAATGAATCAATCAATCAATGAGCAAGGGCTTGCTGTGTGTGAGGGCAGATTGATGACCTTGACCTTGAACTCCACGGTCATCATGGCGCAAGATGTCAGAGGGGTTTTGCAGTCAGTGTCCGCCAATCCCATTGGTCGAGACGCGGCCTTCACCTTTCTCCTTCAGAATTTCCAGCAGTTGACCAAATTGTGAGTATGGTTATATATTATCTGTTTTATTTTATTCTTTCATTTCGAGGAAAATGGAATCAGCAAATCATGTTCATGTGTACATTGGTTGTATCTGTTTTATTTTATTCTTTCATTTCGAGGAAAATGGAATAAGCAAATCATATTCTTGTGTACATCCAGTCCCCGTGTGTATGCAGATTTGTAAATGTTTTGTCATCCGTTCACACCGGCTTGTGTTGTGTGTGTGAGTGTGTGGTGGGTTGTGTGTGTGTGTGTGTGTGTGTGTGTGTGTGTGTGTGTGTGTGTGTGTGTGTGTGAGTGAGTGTGTTGTGTGTGTGTGTGTGTGTGTGTGAATGTGTGTGTGAGTGCGTGTGTGTGTGTGTGTGCTTGTGTTTTTGTTGTGTGTGTGTGTGTGTGTTTGTGTGTGTGTTTGGGGGAGGGTGCGTATGAGCACAAAATGTGCAAGCTTATGAAAAGAAGTATATGTCTTATTGTTTTAACTTATGATGATTTTTTCATGTGTGTGTGTATATATGTGTGTGTGCCTGTCTGCCTCTCTCTCTGTCTGTCTGTCTGTCTGCCTGTCTCTCTGTCTGTATGTTTATTTGTCTTTTGTAATCAATGTTCCTTACAACATTCTATTCCTACATTAGTGTGTGTGTGTGTGTGTGTGTGTGTGTGTGTGTGTGTGTGTGTGTGTGTGTGTGTGTGTGTGCTTGTCCCTCTATCTTTCTGTCTCTCTGTCTCTCTGTCTCTCTGTCTCTCTCTCTCTCTCTCTCTCTCTCTCTCTCTCTCTCTTCTCTCTCTCTCTCTCCTCTCTCTCTCTCTCTCTCTGTGTTTTATATGTCATTTGAAGTCAATGTTCCTTACAACATTCTATTCCTATATCAATGTGTGTGTGCGCGCGCGCGTGCGTGCGTGCGAACGTGCGTGCTTGCGTGCCTGCATGTGTGCGTGCGTCCATGCATGCATGCGTGCGTGCGTGCGTGTGTGTGTAATCTTTTTAGTTGAAGGTCTCTTGGAATGTTTAATTAAACCAATATGAAACGCAGTTTTCTTGTGTCTTTTTGTGATCATGATTCCTTTTTTAAAATAATTATTTAATCTTTTATTTCACTCACGTCCTTTTTTTTACCACTAGTCCCCGTGTGTATGCACTTTTGTCAATTTTGTCATCCGTTCCCACCGGCACACAGTGGCCTACTCTTCCGAAAAGCGGAACAGGGTTTTAACGTGTGCGGGCAAGATGTTCTGCGTGCGTTCGTAACACGGGGCCTCCTCGGTTTATAGTCTCACCCGAAAGACTTTTAGGGGAGAGTGGAGTCTGCACTGATGTTAGTTAACTCCAAGGGAAAATATCCCCCTTGAACGAGATTCGAACCCGGAGTCAGCAGATCACGAGCGCAATGCGCAACGCTCTAACCAACCAGGCTATCCCGTCCTATCAATGTATGTGTCAGTCAATGTTGTAATTGTCCCATTCATGGGATGAATGATTCAAGTGGTTTTTGACTTGATTTTGACTTGACTTGAGCGTGCTTTGATAATGTTTGGCTGTGGGGTTTTTTTTGTTTTTTTTGTTTTTGGGGTTGTTGTTGAGTTGTGTTAGTGTTGTGGTGGTTTGGTGGGTGGGGTTGTTTTTTTTTTTGGGGGGTTGTGTGGGGTTTTTTTTTTTTTGGGGGGGGGGGGGGGGTTGTATGTGGTGATCTTTGACCATACATGTTAAAAGCAAAAGTGTGATTTGTTTGGATTTTTTTAAAACAAAGTGGGTTGTTGTTTTTTGGTCATATTATGTTGGTATTGTCTTTGCAGTATGACTACGGGCAGTTTCGGACGTATGATCGTGTCCCTGACCCAGCATTTCAACACCCAGTCTGAACTGGACACTGTTAGTAGTTTTTCTTCTTTACTTTTGTCTGTCTGTCTGTCTGTCTGTCTGGCTGGCTGTCTGTATGTCTGCTTGGCTGGCTGGATGGCTGGCTTTTTGTATGTTGACTGTGTGTGTGTGTGTGTGTTGTGTGTGTCTGTGTGTGGGGGGGGAGGGGGTGCATATATGTGTCTGGCTGATTGGTTGGCTGGCTGTGTGTGTGTGTTTGAGTTTGTGTGTGTGTCTGCTGTGTGTGTTTTGTGTGGAGGGGGAGGGGATGTGTATGTGGTGTGGTCTGTCTGTCTCTCTGACGGACTGGCTGGCTGTGCGTGTGTGTGAGAATGTGTGTTTGTGTGTGTGAGAATGTGTGTTTGTGTGTGTGTGTGTGTGTGTGTGTGTGTGTGTGTGTGTGTGTGTGTGTGTGTGTGTGTGGTGGTGTGTTGTGTGTGTGAGTGTGTGTGGTGGTGAGGAGGGGGGGGGGGCTCTGTGTGTGTATGTGTGTGTGTGTGTGTGTCTCTCTCTCTCTCTGTCGGTCTGGCTGGCTCTGTGTGAGAATATGTGTGTGTGTGTGTGTGGGGAGGAGGGGGGGGGGCTGTGGCTGTGGCTGGTTCTGTGAGTGTGTGTGTGTGTGTGTGTGTGTGTGTGTGTGTGTGTGTGTGTGTGTGTGATCATCACCACCACTCATCCATTATTTGTGTTGGTATACCACTTGTAAGTCTCTGCGTGCGGGGAGATAGCGAGTGTGCTTCGCCACAAGAGCAGCACCACCCTGGTTGTTTTTTTAATCACCACCACCACCATCACCACCTCCCTCAAATTCTTCTTCTTCTTTCTGCTTCTTCTTCTTCTTCTTCTTCTTTCTTCTTCTTCTTCTTTACCATCATCATCATCATGATCTTCTTCTTCATCACTATCATCATCATCATCATCATCATCATCACAGTAATCATCACCGTAATCATCATCACCATCAACATCACCACCATCTTAAACATCATCACCATCATCTTCTTCTTCTTCACCATCATCACCATCATCATCATCACCGTAATCATCATCACTATCTCACTATAATCATCATCATCATCACCATCAACATCACCACCATCTTAACATCATCACCATCATCGTCTAGTCATCTCATCATCCATCATCTCTCACCACGTCATCATCACCACCATCATCCACACATCATCTTCCACATCATACCACATCTCATCATCACATTTCCGTCCACCATTACCATCATCATCACCACCACCATCACACCATCACATCCACACCACCACCACCACCATCATCACCACCATCATCATCATCACCACCACCATCACCACCACCACCACCATCATCACCATCATCCTCATCATAGTGTGACACACCAACACATTTAACCCACATAATAACCATCTCCTTTCCCTTTCTTCCTCCTGCCCTGACAGGTCAAGCAGTTTATGAACCAGAATGACGTCAGCATGGCCATGACGTCACTGCGGCAAGTGGTGGAGCAGACGTCAGTGAACATGAAATGGATGGAGAATTATTACCAACAGTTTCGCGACTTCCTGCAGGACCGCAGCAACTGGTAGGGGGGTCAAGGACGGGCAGAGGCCAAAGGGGCATAGGGCATGCGCAGAAGAGCAGTGTGTGTGCAGACGACATCCGGTGTGTGTGTGATGTGGGAGGTGTGAGGTCAGACATTGGTTGAGAGAAGAGAATGGCTTTCTGTAGGGACAGAGAAGAAAGATTCATGGATGTTTGAATTGTGGTTATTGTTTCTGTTATAGGTTTTTGTTATTGTTGTTTTTTGTTGTTGTTGTTGTTACTGTTGTTGTTGCTGTTGTTGTTACTACTGCTGCCTGTTATTGTTGTTGTTGTTACTACTGCTCTTGCTGCTGATTTTATTACTGATGTTGATGTTTTTACTGTCACTGTTGTTTTTGCTCATGTTATTGTATTATTGTTGTTGTTATTGCTGTTTGCTTTATTACGATTATGCTTAGCACCATCAATATTGTTGTTATTATTAGTAGTATTAGTATATTATCAATCCAAGTCCAGAGATATGAGAGAGAGAGGGGGGAGGGGGGTTGTTTGTTTGTTTGTTTGTTTTCTGATGACATTTTGATACATTTACGTGCGGAAGGGTCTTCTTGTTGTTGATCTATGGTCACTTGTTTTTAAAACACGTTGAAGAAAGAGGGTTTGTGTACCTGTGTGTGTGTGTGTGTGTGTGTGTGTGTGTGTGTGTGTGTGTGTGTGTGTGTGTGTGTGTGTGTGTGAGTGTGTGTGTGTGGACAATAGGTTTCTTAAAGGTCGACTCTGTGTGGATGCATTTGAGGGATGGAATATATATATATATATATATACATACATACATACATACATACATACATACATACATACATACATACATACATACATACATAACAAGTGAATGGTATTAAATATACAAGACAGTTTAAAAAAAACAAAGCGAAGTAGAATGCACTAAGAGACGTGAGCGCAGCGCGCGCGCGCGCGCACACACCACCACACACACACACACACACACACACACACACACACACACACACACCAACACCAACACCACCACCACCACACCACCACATCACACCACACCATTTCGCAATACAATACAGTACAACACAACACAACACAACACACAACACAATGTCAGCATCAGAAGATGAGTGTATGATGTGAATATCTCTCTGTTTTGATACAAAATGATGATGAGAAAGCTGTCTTGATGATTTTGCGATGATATAGCTGCTGTGTTTATTGTTATTATGATCATGAATGTTAATAATTATCATCAACATCATTATAATGATTCAACGTGCTTCAATGATAATAATGATGACATTAATATATATATATATATATATATATATATATATATATATATATATATATATATATATATATATTGTGTTTGTTTGTTTGCTTGCTATTTTATATATATATATATATATATATATTTTAATATATATATTATGTATATATATATATATATAATATATAATATAATATATATATATATATATATATACTTGCTATAGTTTTTATTAGATTACTTTCCATGTTGTTGTTGGTTTTGTTGTTGTTGTTGTTGTTTTTACTGTTGATTTCAATTATCTTTATAGATCACTCTGGGATTGTGAAAAACATGATGTTAATAAAATAACCACACAAAAAGTGAGAGAGAGAAAAACCAACAATACAAGCTGTCTGTGAGGATAAGTGTCTTCAAGTCAACGTCCATTTCTTCAAAGCCATTTCTTTCAGTCAAATATTTTTTTATCAGTGCTCGGAAAAAATTTCGGATAGTATTTTTTTTTCTTCAGTCAGCTGTTAACTTCCGGTTCAGAGGTGACTTCTTCAATCAAAATAATCCCAAGTTTGTCAATCTTCGGTTGTTGTTCTTTTTTGTTATAGATTTTTAAAATGTTTAAATATAGGGCAATGCCACTTTTGAAAACTTGCGTGTTTTTTTTAAAGATAGGACATTGATCATTTTTGAGTGTGTTGTTATTTGATTTGTGGACAACTTTTATGAAGCCTTAGAAATCCTACACGTTCATTTATCAATATCTATTTTGTTTTGTTAGTGCGGTAGTTATGCGTGTTTGTATATTATGTATTTTATATTTTTTTAAGCAGAAAAATAAAAAATGAAATTTTCATATTATTCTTTGTCGTGTGGTTTTTGAATAGACTGAAAGATTTTACATTGAACCACGTGAATGTTAAGGGTACAGCCACACGTGTGCACACACGCATACACATAAGCATACACATGCGCGTGCGCACACACACACACACACACCACACACTCTCTCTCTCTCTCTCTCTCTCTCTCTCTCTTCTCTCTCTCTCTCTCTCTCTCTTTGTGCTTATTCAATGTACCGTACCATCTGAAAATAAAAGTTTGACTTTCACACCCACAACACACACCCACACACACACACACACACACCACACACCGGGACTTTTTCCCCCTGGAAGTTAACATGATACCGACTCCATCCCCACCCCCCCCCCCCCCCCCCAACCCCCCGAAAAAAAAATAATAAATAAAATAAAAGTTCTTCGGATGAGACTATAAACTGAGGTCCCCTGTACAATGCACACAGAACATCTTGCGCACACGTCAAAACTTTTCCCGCTATTCGGAAGAGTAGGCCATTGTGTACTGGGAGGAACTGATGACCAAATTGACCAGACCGCACACTGGGACTGGATGTAAAAAAAAAATTTTTAACAATTTTCCTTTTTTAAGACAAGACATTGATTATTTTGATTGTTGTTGTTTTGTTTTATTTATTTATTTATTTATTTATTGTTCCTCGGCTAGAGATGCGATGCTCACTCGAAAATTGAAGTGGTTTATTTATTTTATTTATTTTATTTATTCTTTTATATCGAGGATAATGGAATAAGCACTCATGTGCTTTTTTACATCCAGTCCCCGTGTGTACGCGGTTTTGTAAACGTTGTCATCTGTTTCCACCGGCACACAATGGCGTACTCTTTCGAAAAGCGGAACAGGAATTAACGTGTGCGCAAGATGTTCTGCGTGCGTTCGAACACGGGGCCTCGGTTTATAGTCTCATCCGATGGACTTTGACATTCAGTTCGATTTTTGGGGGGTCAAACTGGGAAGAAAGGGCGAGGAGGCTGGGAATCGAACCCACAACCTCACGGTTAACTTGTTGGCAGGCGAACGTCTTAACCATCCTGCCACCTTCCTTCCTTCGTTTGGTCATGTCACACCATGCTCCTCTGGTCTGGCTAAAAACAATCCTACAAGGCACAGTGAGGGGAGGAAGAAGAAGAAGAAGAAGAAGCAGACAAAGGAAGAGATGGGAGGAGGACAACCAACATTCGAGAGTGGACAGACATGGAGCTGAGAGACAGACACCCTGAGAGCGGCTGAGAGACGAGAGGACTGGAGGAGAAAGGTGGTTGACAAAGCTTCGAAGGCGCCCCCCAAAGGATTCGGAATCTGAGGGATCGGTGACGGTGACGGTGAGATTTTGCGTATGCGACCGGTTTTGGTTTTTTTGTGCTCAGCATGAAGGTAGCGGCTTTACGACTTCGGAGACGGAGACTGGGTATGTTTATGTTTTCGTAAAACCCACCGAAATCTGACATAAATGACTGGATCTTCTCCCCTAGGGGATGTCAGGGACCTATCAGTATAAATAGCATCCCCACATTCTGTGCTAGAAATTTCCTCTTTTCTATCACTCTCTTTGTTTCTGCCTTGCTCCTTTTTCTTCCTGTCACTACCTCCTTCTTGTGTCTATTTTCTGCACTTCTTGGTCCATTCTCCTGCCTTTTTTTTCAAGAAAGAACTTAACAGGTAACTATTCTCTCTTGTGCCGAAGTCGGATGATACTGCTGGGCCTGACTTGTCAGGCGCTTAACGGCAGCGTGGTGAGGCATTTTCGCTCATATAACAGACGACAATAGTTGCTGTCTGAGCGTTCGACGAAGAAGATGCACAAAGGGAATAAAGGCACTGGCAGGTCTGCACTTGAAGTTTTTATTTATTTATTTTATTTTTATTTTATTTCATTTTATTCTTTTATATCGAGGATAATGGAATAAGCACTTAGTGCTTTTTTTTTACACCGGTCCCCGTGTGTATGCGGTTTTGTAAATTGTCATCTGTTCCCACGGCACACAATGGCCTACTCTACGAAAGCGAACAGGATTTAACGTGCGCGCGCAAGATGTTCTGCGTGAATTCGCACACACGGGGCCTCCCGTTTTAGATCTCCATCCGACGACTTTTGGGGGGAGATGGAGTCTCACCTATGTTAACCCCTCCGAACATATCCCCCCCTTGAACGGAATCGAACCCGTCGTCAGATTGCGAGCGCAATGTCTAACCACTACATCCCGTCCCCTCCAAGTTGACCTTGGATGTCGTAAAAATCCCTCCCTCCCCCCCCCCCCCCCCCCCCCCCCCCTCCACTACCCTTAATTATTCACCAGGCGCCTCCGAGATTTGAACCCAAAACTTCAAAGACCGTTGATGATTGTTGAAGTCGTACAGTCTTTAACCACTTGGCTTAAGCGTCCGTCAAATTTCAGTTTAAAATGGGCTTCTAAGCAAAAGCTGCTTCGCACGAGACTATAAACCGAGGCCCCGTGTGCGAACGCACGCAGAACATCTTGCGCACACGTTAAATCCTGTTCCGCTTTTCTTAAGAGTAGGCCATTGTGTGCCGGTGGGAACAGACGACAAACTTGACACAACCGCATACACACGGGGGACTAGATGTTTATAAAAAAAATATATATAAAAAAGCACATACGTGCTTATTCCATTATCCTCGATATCAAAGAATTAAATAAATAAATAAAATGAATATGTGTTTATATTCTGTCCAACCGTTTTCAGATTTGCATTCAACTGGGCTTGAGTGAAAGACGAACAGATAGAGACAGACAGACATATAGACAGACCGACAGACAGACAGAAGTCGTCGTCGTCATCATCGAACGCTCAAGACTGCAACTATTGTTGTCTGTCATATGAGCGAAAATGCGTTAAATTAAGCGCCTGACAAGTCAGGCCCAGTGCATCCAACTTCGGCTTGAGTGGGAGAGAAGTGTTATCTGGGACGGGATGGCCTAGTGATCAGAACATTGCGCTCGCAATCTGACGACCTGGGTTCGATTCCTGTTCAAGGGGATTTTTTCCTCTGGAGTTAACATCAGTGCAGACTCCACTCTCCCCAAAAGTCCTTCGGATGAGACTATAAACCGAGGCCCTGTGTGTGAACGCACGCAGAACATCTTGCGCACACGTTAAAACCTGTTCCGCTTTTCTTAAGAGTAGGCCATTGTGTGCCGGTGGGAACAGACGACAAAATTGACACAACCGCATACACACGGGGGACTGAATGTAAATATATTTTTTTAAAAAGCACATAAGTGCTTACTCCATTATCCTCGATATAAAAGAATTAAATAAAAAATAAATAAATAAAAATGAGAAAAACAAAAAAAGGCAGAAGGTGGTCTAGAGGTAACGCGCCTGCCTAGAAAACGAAAAGTCCGGGTCGGAAGTGTGCGGTGGTTCGAATCCCTGTTTGGGCCCGAAACTCCCCCCCCCCTCCCCCCCCCCCCCCCCCCCCCAATCCATTAGACCATGAGTGGTGGTCTGGGCGCTAAGTCTTTCGGATGAGACGATAAACCCGAGGTCCCGTGTGTTACACAAAATTATTCAGCGCACGTAAAAGAACCCACGGCAACAAGAGAGTTGTCCCCTGACAAAATTCTTAGAAAAAAGCCACTCTGATAGGGGAAACAAATACAGTTGCAGACCCCCCCCCCCCCCCCCCCCCCCAAAAAAAAAGGTGGCGCTGCTCTTGTGGTGACGCGCTCTCCTTGGGGAGAGGAGCCTGAACTTCACGCAGAGAAATCACGTGACTTAAAGTGGCATAATTGAAATAAATGAAATGAAATGAATCGACCAAAAAGGCAGAAAACAGACAAGAAGGAGGTGGGTAACAGGAAGAAAACGAACAAGGCAGAAAAACAAAGAGAGTGAAAGAAAAGAGGGAATTTTTAGCACAGAATTTCCAGAAGGTCGGGGATGCTATTTATACTGACTGATTAAAAAAAAAGGGAAAATGCATTGCTTATTCAATGTACTATCTGGAAATAAAAAGTTGACTTGACTTGACAGCCCAAACCCCCACCCGCATCCCCACCCCCCTGGCATTTCCACGGGGGACTATCCATACTAAACACGGTACAGGACGTGTGCAGAATATGGAGTAGGTTATCTCCCTTCCCTTGTCAGATCCTAGCGGAATAATTGTTTTGTTTTTCTATGAACGTATGTGTGGTCTTCCTCTGTGTGTGTGTGTGTGTGTGTGTGTGTGTGTGTGTGTGTGTGTGTGTGCACGCGCGCGCGCGGGGTGTGTGTGTGTGTGTGTGTGTGTGTGTGTGTGTGTGTGTGTGTGTGTGTGTGTGTGTGTGTGTGTGTGTGTATAATTTGCTCATTTTTTCCCTTTGTATTTTGTGCGTTACATTGGAATTAAATTTGTCAAAGCTGTGGAGGGCAAGTTATAGGAGGAGGAAGAGGAGGAGGAAGAGAAGAAGGAGGAGGAGGAGCTGGAGGAAGAGGAGAAATAGGACAACAACAACAACAACAAGAATTTTGGAGAAGAGAAAGACCGGTATAATCACCATTTTCATCATCAGTCAAAGTCAAAATTTTATTTCCAGATGGTACATTGAATAAGCAATGCATTTGCTTTTTTTCATCAAGCCATCTATCTAAGAACAAATTTCTTAATGATTATACTGAAATACTACATTATTGCATCCTTTATCATTGAATTAAACTAGTAAAATAAGGAAAATCGATAACGTAATACATTGAAAATACAAATTACCACATATACATATACACGCACACACATACTCATACACACCTGCGCGCGTGCGCGCTCACGTCCAAACACACATTTAAATAAAGAATGTTTTAAGAATTAAAAAAAGAAAATCATAAAACGTTAGGACAAACAAATTACTTCACCTACTGTTTCATCCATTCTTTCACGTTTATACTTTAGATAATAAAAGGTACAGGAACAAAACGTTAGAAAATACTAGATATCCGTTGCGTCATTACTGACAATATTGCCTTCAATTACCTCCCTCCTCTCCTCCTCCACCCAGCAAACGTGTGCTTTTTATGCGCTCATACTCTTCAAATAGCGCTTTTTAAAAATAATATATATTCACACAATAAATATCAAAGAAGCAAGATAAGTAAAATAAGACAATAATAATGATTATTATAATAGAGATACAATAATAGCAACAATCATCCATCACCATGAGACAACAATATAACAAATAATCCCCATCACCATGAGACAACATAACGATGATAACAGAAAAGCATTGGAAAGGATGGGGGGTGGGGGAGGAGTATCAGGGGGAAGAGGAAAAACACATTCAATCAAATAGAAAAATAATAATAAAGAAACAATTATTCATTATCGTTGCTATTCTTGTTGCTGTTGTTGCTGTGATTGTCATAGAAAAATATTAATGTTAATAATCCCACACTAATGGCCCCGGTGTAGAATCCTCTGCCAGATAGATTTCTGGCAATGAGGTGAGGTGAGGTGAAGTGAGGTGAGGTGATATATATAATATATAATATATATATGATATGATATATATATATATATATATATATTGTGTGTGTGTGTTGTGTGTGGTGCGTGCGTGCGTGCGTGGTGTGTGTGGTGCGTGCGTGCGTGTGTGCGTGTGTGTGTGCGTGCGTGGTGCGTGGTGTGTGTGTGTGTGTGTGTGTGTGTGTGTGTACCTAACAAAGTGAAAGCATAACAACCAGCATAATAAATGTTTCCAAATATTTCGGCTTTCGCCTTCCTCAGGGTTTTTAAAAATTATTATGACATGATGGAACGACGTCAATCTCAATTATACATCATTGTGAAATGTTTGTGAAACATATATATGATAAGTGCCACACATGATGGTAGCTGGTAGCATGCTTTGAGAGCGCGCTACTGATCAATACTTGGAGGAAGCTAGTTGCAAAATCTAATTCAGTGGTGCTACTATAATAGTGAAAATGAGTTATAGCCCTTCTTGACCTAACTCTGCCCTGTCAAAACCGGTTTTCAGTTCTTCGTTTCTGTTGGTCATGTCTGTCCAATCAGAACAGCTTTTTAATTGGGATATGACAACTTGAACTTGTACTTCCTGTCCATTCAGCTGTCAACGTTGGTCGTACTCGAACGCACGATAAGCCAAAATAACTTGTGACAGTTGACGCTGTATCTTACCAGTTTTGATTAAAGAAGGTAGGTAATGTGTCACTCTCATCTCATTTCGTAATCGGAGTTTCGACGATTCCTAGTATTATTAAAAACAAGGGAAACAATCGATTGAGAGACGAAGTCTTGGCTGGTGCGGCCTGAAAAATGATCGCCCATGACAGTTGACAGTGACAAACATGCTGGTCACAATGGACTTCAGGATGTGGCATCAGTATGTTTTGTCACTGGTCAACGATGTCGCATCTCTGCCCATTTCCAGTCTGCCATTTGATTTCAGCGTATCTTATACCAAAGAACGATTGGACGTTGATATATTCGAACGTGTGTGTGTTCGACCGCCGGTGTGTGTGTTCGACCGCCGCACACACTTTGTATAACCCCCCCTCCCTTCTCTCTCTCTCTTCCTTGTTATTTCTGTGGGGGTTTTTTGTTGTTTGTTTTGTTCTGTTTCCTTACTTTTATTATACTGTGTTTGTCTCTCTTCATCTTCGCTTCTCTTCTCTCTTCTCTATCTCTCTCTTGTCTCTCTCATCTCTTTCATCTATTGAATGAGTTTGTGAACATATATTTAACATGGTGCGTTATTTTGAACGGTCTTTACTGTAATTCAACTTGCAATAATCTATGTGTCAAATAAATATGATGGTTATAGCCTTCTGACCTAACTTGCCTGTAACGTTTCATTCTTTTTCACTTATTAGTTGTCTCGCCTTTTTTTGGTATTCTCTTGACTTGTTTCCTGTCTTTCCTGTCACGTTGTTGTTACTGAGTCGTCCTCTTTCTATTGCTTATCTTACCTTTTGATTAGTGGTATTTATCTCTCTCTTTCGACTTCGCGTTTGTTTTGTCCTGTGCGTTTGGCTTTAAGATTCCTTCACTGCTGGCTGGCTGGCTGTGGGTATTTTTCACTGTCTTTCCCTTTCTATTGTTCTTGCGTTTTCCGCTTGGACGGAACGCGTGGTGTGTCGACGGTGGTTGTGGGTCGGACGCCGCACCTTTGTAAGTTATTTCCCCTTTTTTTCTTAACTGTTTGTTATTTGGGTTATTATGTGTATCTAAGGGCGGGATGATGTACACATGTGTGCTTATTCATTTTCCTCAAATATAAGAATTTGTCATTTCATTGTCATTTGTCATTGTCTCTCTCTCTCTCTCTAATCAGGGCAAGGGCCTGATGAAAAAAAAATATGTGAATGCTTATTCTGTTACCCTTGAAAAATAAAGATTCATTCATTCATTCTCTTTTATTATCTTTCAAAGTTTCATATTATTTTTTTATATCTTTTATATTTTATTATCATATAATTATATCCCTAAGGGCGGGGAGTGGATGTAAAAAAAAAGCACATGGGTGCTTATTCATTATTCTCGAAATAAAAGAACTTGTCATTGCATTGTCTTGAAAATCTTCAATCTTGAATCTTTTAATTCAGCCTAAATTCTATAATAATCCATGAAGCTTTAAATTCGATTTACATATGGCATATCAAAACGAGAATATACTATATAATTTGGCACTGTATACTTACAAAGCTTTGAGAAGATTATATACTGTGGCAACATAATCTATAGAGCTGTAATACATTTAAATAGCTTGTTTATGGAAGAACGCCTGTTGAAATGTTGTATGATGTTTATAGAAATTCATAGTCAACTTTATTCAGAGGGCAGGATGAAAAAATGTTGTATAAACATAATCTTTTACCCTCAATAAAGATCATTTTAACTTGACACTCTCTCTTCTCTCTCTCTCTCTCTCTGGTTTTTAATTTTATGGGGGGGGGGTTACTGTGTGAGTGTATTAGTATTGACCATTGGGCTTGTTTTTATTTTATTATCATATAATTATATCCTTAAGGGCGGGGACTGGATGTAAAGAAGCACATGGGTCCTTATTCATTATTCTTGAAATTTAAAAAAAAATGTCATTGTCATTGTCCATTAATGTTGGGGACTGTTAGGGATCATGTATGTGTGTGTAGATATATATATTATATATTATATAATATATATATATATATATATATTTTATATATATTATGATATATAATATATATATCCTTTCTTTAAATCATAGGTTTAGTTTTGTTGTTGGGTTGGTTGTTGTTGGGGGGGTTTTTTTGGGGGGTGGGTGCTGTTATTTTTTGTTGTTTTGTTTTGGTTTTTGTTGTTGTCGTTATGTTTTGATGGTCCCTAATCGGGGCAAGAATGCATGAAAAAGAGTATGTGAATATTTATCTGTAACCCCCACCCTCTCTCTGAGTCTCTCTTCCCAGAAAGGGGCCTAGGTCTAACTGCCCAAAGTCTGAGCAAAAAACATTTTGCATAAAAATTTGCATCTCTCTCACTCTCTTTCTCCCTCTCTCTCTCTCTCTTTGAAGTCCTTGGCCATTGATCTGTTTTATCCTCCAAGTTTATAACCCCTTTTCACTCCTTGAGGTTACACAACATTGCAAGCAAGAACACAGTGAACTGCTATTTTTTAATACTTTTTTATATATAAATATCGAGGATAATGGAATAAGCACTCATGTGCTTTTTTACATCCAGTCCCCGTGTGTATGCGGTTTTGTAAATTTTGTCATCTGTTCCTACCGGCACACAATGGCCTACTCTGAAAAGCGGAACAGGATTTAACATGTGCACAAGATGTTCTGCATGCGTTCGCACACGGGGCCTCAGTTTATAGTCTCATCAAAGGACTTTGACATTTTGCTTTGCACTCTTCACTCATCTTGAAAATAAAGAGAGAACTGTTCAGAAACATATAAAAGAGCAATAAACAAAAAAGTAGAAAAGCTGAACCATAAAAATTGGTCTTTTAATGCCCAAAAATAAACTTACAGCAAGATCTATAGCTTAAAAATACTTTAATAAAAGTGCATTAAAGCTGTAAGCAAATTATTTTGTGAAAAAGTGGGAAGTTAAAAAGGAAGTAGAGAGAGATTTTTTAAATGTTATTTATTTATTTATTCATTTATTTATTTATGTATACATGTACTAAGAGAGAGAGAGAGCATGGGCAAGTTATATCAGAATCAAGGAACGTAATTATGTACCTGGTCACTATTCTGTAGCTCTGATGATTATTTCCCTTGCAAAGTTTGCTTTATCTTGAGTGACTATGTGTTTCAGTGTGTGTGTGTGTACATGTATGTGTTTACATTACATTGTGTGTATGTGTGTGTTTCAAATGGAATAAACAGTAAAACACTCATGTGATCTTTTACATTTAATCTTCATGTGCATGTGGTTTTGTCAGTTGTGTCGTCCACTCCCACCAGCACACAATAGCCTATGTTTCAGAAAAGTGGAGCAAGTTGTAAAATATGCAAGATGTTCTCTTCTCTGTGTGTTAACACACAGGACCTCAGTCTATCTGCAGGAATTTTGGGGGAAGTGTGGAGTAGGCACTGATGACATTAACTCCAGGGGGGAAAAAACAAAAATCCCCTTGAACAGGATTTGAACCAGGGTCAGCGGATCTTGAGCACAATGTGCAGTGCTCTAAACTCCAGGCTGTTTTGTCTCCCATGTGTGCGTGGCGTGTGTGTTTTAACTTGTATTTACTTTTTTAACATTGATTATTTTTGTTTTATAAACTCTTTTATTTGAACAAATTCAAGGATAATAGGATAAGCACTCATGTGCTGCTTTTTTTTTTAAACATCCAGTCCCCGTGTGCATGCAGGTTTTTTGGTAAATTTTGTCATCTGTTCCCACTGGCACACTATGGCCTACTCTTCCGAAATGAGTGTGTGTGTGTTAAGTGTGTGTGAATGTCTGAATGTATGTGTGTGTGTCAGAGTCTGTGTCTGCGTGTACACTGTGTGTGAAGTCTCAGATACATGTAATAGGTCAGTATGTAAAATATAACTGTACCAATTACTTTACCTGGTCTATCAATTGTATTCTGAAGGCCTATCTTCAAGTTTAAGGTGAACCTTGGCCTAACCATGACCTTCCCCCATCTCATTAGTGAATGACCTCTGACCGCAGATGCCACGCCCTGGGAACAAGCGTACGTACACTAGCGGGGACGGCGACCGCCATGATGGCGACCTTGACCCCTGCTATGGCAGCAAGAGGAGCCGTTACAACAACAACAACAACAACGACGACGATGATGACAATCGCCACTTTCATCACTGTCCTCGCCCACTGTCCTCTTGCAGTCCCCGAAAAAGGTTTGTGATGTAGAGAGATCTGTCTGTCTCTGGTGTGTGTGTGTGTGTGTGTGTGTGTGGGTGGGAGGGGTGTGGGTGTGTGTGTATGTATGTATGTATGTATGTGTGTGTTTGGGTAGGTGGGTTTGTGTGTTTTGTGTGTGTGTTTGGGTAGGTTTTGTGTGTGTGTGTGTTTGGGTAGGGGTGTGTGTGTGTGGGTGGGAGGGTGTGTGGGTGTGTGTGTGTATGTATGTGTGTATTTGGGTAGGTGGGTTTGGTGTGTGTGTGTTTGGGTAGGTGTGTGGGGGGGGGGGGGGGAGGGGGGGTGTTTGGGTAGGTGTGGGTGGGTGTGTTTGGGTAGGTGTGTGTGTGGAAGGGGGGGGGGGGGGGTTTGGGTAGGTGTGTGTGGGTAGGGGGGGGTGGGGGCATGTTTGGGTAGGTGTGGGGGGGGGGGTTTGGGTAGGTGTGGGGGGGGGGGGTTGGGTAGGTGTGTGTGGGGGGGGGGGGTGTTTGGGTAGGTGTGTGTGGGGGGGGGGGGGGGGGGGGGGGTTGGGTAGGTGTGTTGGGGGGGGGGGGGGGGGGGGGGGGGGGTTGGGTAGGTGTGTGTGTTTGGGGGGGGGGGGGGGGGGGGGGTGTTTGGGTAGGTGTGTGTGCAGGGATGGGTGGGGTAGGGGGGGGGGGTGTTTGGGTAGGTGGGTTTGTGTGTGTGCTTGGGTAGGTGGATTTGTGTTTGGGTAGGTATGTTTGTGTGTTTGGGTAGGTGGGTTTGTGTGTGTGTGTTTGGGTAGGTGGGTTTGTGTGTGTGTGTTTGGGTAGGTGGGTTTGTGTGTGTGTTTGGGTAGGTGGGTTTGTGTGTTTGGGTAGGTGGGTTTGTGTGTGTGTGTGTTTGGGTAGGTGGGTTTGTGTGTGTGTGTTTGGGTAGGTGGGTTTGTGTGTGTGTGGGTTTGGGTAGGTGGGTTTGTGTGTGTGTGTTTGGGTAGGTGGGTTTGTGTGTTTGGGTAGGTGGGTTTGTGTGTGTGTGTGTGTGTGTGTGGGTAGGGGGGTTTGTGTGTGTGTGTTTGGGTAAGTGGGTTTGTGTGTGTGTGTGTTTGGGTAAGTGGGTTTGTGTGTGTGTGTTTGGGTAAGTGGGTTTGTGTGTGTGTGTTTGGGTAAGTGGGTTTGTGTGTGTGTGTGTTGTTGTGTAGGTAGGGGGGGGGTGCATGTACACATAATAAGTTTTATCTATGAAAATGTATTTTGATTTGAGGACAATGGATTAAGCGCCCATGTGCCTTTTCTTTTTTTTTCTTTTTTACATCCGATCTGCACGTACATGCAGCCTTGTCAATTTTGTGATCTGTTTTCACTGGGACAAGTGGCCTACTCTTTCGAAAGGCGGAACAGGTTTTTAACATGTGTACAAGATGTTGAGTTCTAGGCCTGTCCATTCGCTGATGTTATCCTCCCAGGAAGAGCTGGGAGGATAACATCAGCGAATGGACAGGCCTAGAACTCAACAAAACCCTGAGAAAGGCAGAACAGAGAGAGGAATGGAGGGAACTGGTTGCTGAGTCTTTGAGGGTGCCCCCACGGTCATTAGACTACGGGACAGATAGATAGATAGATAGATTGATAGATTGACAAGATGTTCTGCATGTGTTTGCATACAGGACCTCAGTTTATAGTGACATTTGAAGGACAGTGTGTTTATTTTTTTATTTATCATTTTTATTTTTTATTTTATATTGAGGATAATGGAATAAGCACTCGTGTGCTTTTTAACATCCCGTCCCCGTGTGTATGCGGTTTTGTAAATTCTGTCATCCGTTCCCACCGGCACACAATGGCCTACTCTTACGAAAAGCGGAATAGGGTTTAACGTGTGCGCAAGATGTGTACGTGTGTGTGTTTAGTTTTGTTTATTTATTAATTTTATTTTATTCTTTTACTTTGAGGATATGGAATCAGCACTCGTACTATGCTTATATATATATATATATATATATATATTATATATTATATATATATATATATATTATATATATATATATATATATATAAAATAATAATAATAATAATAATGTATGGAACTTATATAGCGCTGAATCTTGTAAAGTAACAAATCAAAGCGCTCAGATTTTTTTTTTTTTATATCGAGGATAATGGAATAAGCACTCATGAGCTTTTTTACATCCAGTCCCCGTGTGTATGCGGTATTGTAAATTTTGTCATCTGTTCCCACCGGCACACAATGGCCTACTCTTTCGAAAAGCGGAACAGGATTTAACGTGTGCGCAAGATGTTCTGCATGCGTTCGCACACGGGGCCTCGGTTTATAGTCTCATCGAAGGACTTTGACATTCAGTTCGATTTTTTTGGTCAAACTGGGAAGAAAGGGCGAGGAGGCTGGGAATCGAAGCCAGAACCTCACGGTTTACTTGTTGGCAGGCAAACGTCTTAACCATCCTGCCACCTTCCTTCCAATATCTCCAGTCCCTGTGTGTGTACGCAGTTTTGTCAAAGTTTTTTCATCCATTCCCCCCTACCAGCACATAATGATCCCACACTGTCTCATAATCCTGCCTCTCTCTCTCTCTCTCTGTGCGTTTTTTCAGTCGCCTCCTCTACGACGATTGCTACCACGCTTACTACTCACCCGCCCACTATAATGACCCAGACCCAGACCGAGACCCCAGCAGATCTCGGTCTCGCCATCGCGGCAACTGCAGCAACAACCACGACGACCAGCACCAGCGAGTCTGCACCAGCCGCGCCAGTTCCGAGTACAGCCGCCGCCGTAAACGTCAGCGCCAACAGCGCGACGAGGAAAAGCGACAACGCAACCGGCAGGGGCGTCGGTCGGCGACGGGTCGCAAGCACGTGAGTCCTGGAAGAGGGTTTGTTTGTGGGGGGTGTGGGGGGGGGGGGGGGGGGGGGGTGTTTGTGTGTGTGTGGGGGGGGGGGGGGGGGGGTGGAGGGGGGGCGGGTGTTTGTGTGTGGGTGGGGTGGGGGGGGTGTTTGTGTTGTGTTTGTTGTGTATGTGTGGTGTGATGTGTGTGTGGGGGGGGGGGGGGGGGGGGTGGTATGTGTGTGGTGGGTGTGTGTGTGTGTTTGGGTGTGTGTGTGTGTGGTATGTGTGTGTGTGTGTGTCAAGTCAAGTCAAGTCAAGTCAAGTCAAATTTTTATTTCCAGATGGTACATTGGATAAAGCAATGCATTTGCTTTTTTTCATCAAGCCATCTATCTAAGAACAAATTTCTTAATGAGTATACTGAAATACTACATTATTGCAACCTTTACCAATGAATTAAGCCAGTAAAAAGAGGAACATCGATAAGATAATACATTGGAAAATACAAATTACACACATATACATACACATGCACACACATACTCATACACACCTGCGCGCGTGCGCGCTCATGTACACACACACACTTAAATAAAGAATGTTTTAAGAATTAAAAAACTAAAATCATAAAACGTTGTGTGTGTGGGTGTGGTGTGGTGTGGTGTGGTGTGGTGTGGTATGGTGTGTGTGTGGGTGGTGTGTGGTGTGTGTGTGTGTGTGTGTGTGTGCGTGCGTGCGTGTTTGTGTGTGTGGTGTGTGTGTGTGTGGTGTATGTGTGTGTGGTGTGTTTGGGTGTGAGGTTGTGTATGTGTGTGTGTAGTAGGAGTCTTCAATTGTTTTGTCCTTCCACATAAAATGATACTGGACAGGGGTGAGAGGGGGGGGGATGGGAAGGGGATATATATATATATATATATATATATATATATATATATATATATTATATATATATATGTGTGTGTGTGTGTGTGTGTTATATAAATAATAATAATAAATGGAACTTATATAGCGCTATATCTTGCAAAGACAAATCAAAGCGCATGCATTCAACCTAATATTACAGTCACGCAATCAATGATAAATAATCAATAGTTCAAACAAACAGATATTACAAACATGGTACGCTGCAGACCAAATCTATGAAAGAAAATTTCAATAGTCAAATGTTTTTCAAAAGCACACACACACTCACACAGGTCGTATACTTTAGCAGGGTGATAAGGACTATGGGTGGACGGGGTGAGGGAGGGGGGGGGGGGAGGTTGTTTTTGTGTGTATATATATATATATATATATATATATATATATATATTATATATATATATATATATATTATGTATGTATGTATAATTTTAAATAATGTATTTTTAAAGGTAAAAAAATAAAGAAATACATATAAAAACAAATTTAGAAATAAAACAACATAAAACCATATAATAAATATAAGTTTTTAAAAAATAGATTAAAAGAATATTAATAATACTAATTAAAAAAATTAAAATGTAGGTAAAAATCAAGAGAGAAAGGAAGAGTGACAGAGAGAGAATGATTGGAGATAAAATGGATTAAAAAAAAACAACAACATAAAGGAATGCTGGTGTGTGTTGTGTTGTCAAAGTAATAATGATAATAATAATAATAATAATGAATGAAATTTATATAGCGCTATATCTTGCGAAAACAAATCAAAACGCTTCCATTCAACACCAATACCAATAATGTTGACAAATTCAAATGCACACCCATACACACATGCATGCACGCGCGCACCCATGCACACACACACGCACACATAGGTTATACACTTTGGCAGGGTGGTGGGGATTTCGGCTGTTGAAGGCAGGGACAAATTTGAGATGAAACGGGAGAGGGAAAATCTTAAGTTTGGAATAAATATGTCTTGAGAGGCTGGATTTAAAAGTGTCATACGTAGGCTTTTGGCGAAGGGAGAGAGGGAGGTCATTCCAGATCACCGGACCAGAAACGGAGAAAGTAGTGTACTATAAGGGAGAAGAGGGGAAGAAGGAGAAGGAGGAAAGGGGGGGGGGGGGGGGGGGGGGGGGGGGAGGGGAGGGGGTAGGTGTAGTGAGGGAGGGAGTGCATCAAGCACAGGTGGCATACCTGTACGCATGTGTGCAGGAGGCAGAGAGGCAAGGGTGAGAGAGAGAGAGAGACAACACAACACCACACTGCGCTGCGCAGCGCTGCACTGTATCGCACCTGAAAACACACAGCACTGCACTCCACCCACACCTTGTTGCTCGCTCTCTCTGTCTGTCTGTCTCAGTGTCTTGTCTGTCTTTCTGTCTGCCTGTCTGTCTATCTGTCTGCCTTCCTATAATAATAATAATAATAATAATAATAAGGTATGGTATTTATATAGCGCTGAATCTTGTAAAACAAACAAATCAAAGCGTTCACTATCTGTCTGTCTATCTGCCTACCTGCCTGCCTGCCTGCCTGCCTGTCTCAGTGTCTGTCTGCCTGCCTATCTGTCTGTCTATCTGCCCGCCTGCCTGTCTGCCTGTCTGTCTATCTGTCTGTGTGCCTGCCTGCCTGCCTGCCTGTCTGTGTGCCTGCCTGCCTGTCTTACCTGCCTGTCTCCGTGTCTCTCTCTGTCTGCCTGCCTGTCTATCTGTCTGTTATCTGTCTGACTGCCTGTCTTGCCTGCCTGTCTTCCTGCCTATCTGCCCGCCTACCTGCCTGTCTGTCTGCCTGCCTGTCTGTCTATCTGCCTGCCTGCCTGTCTTGCCTGCCTTACATCTTACATTCACAAGAAGAAGATGGAGAGGGAAAAAAATTATTCATGAAAAGAAGAAGATGAAGGAGAAATAGAAAAAGGAGGAGGAGGAGACAGAGGAAAAGGAGAAAGACAACAAGAAAGAAGAAGAAGAAGAAGAAGAAGAAGAAGAAGAAAAAAGGACAAAAATAAGGAGAAGAAGAAAAACAAAAAAAAGGAGAAGGAGGAGGATACGAAAAAGAAGGGGGAAAAAAACAAAAAGGACAAGAAGGAGAAAAAGATAAGGACAAAAAGGAGGAGAAAGGACAAGAAGAAGGAGGGAAAGGAAATAAAAAAAGGACAGACAGTCGGAGAAAGAGACAAAAGGACAGACAGAAGGAAAAGGACAAGAAGAAAAAGAAGGAGAAATTTATAGGAGAAAAAGGAGGAGGAGGAGAAGAGGAGCATCACTTCAGTTGTTCTTGACCCCTACAACACTTAAGAATCCTGCACCAACCCCTTTTTCCTCCCCCCCCACCCCACATCACCCTGCTGGAGTGTACAACCTTTATCATGTTTGTGTGTGTGTGTGTGGGCGTGCACGTGTGTGTGTTAATATTTGAATTTGTAAAAAAACTATTAATTGCGCGCGCGTGTGTGTTTTTACATTTGAGATTGTAAAAACTATTAATTGTGTGTGCATGTGTGTGTGTGTTAACATTTGAATTTGTAAAAACTATTAATTGTGCGCACGAGTGTGTTTTTACATTTGAGATTGTAAAAACTATTAATTGTGCTTGTGTGTGTGTGTGTTACATTTGAATTTGTAAAAACCTATTAATTGTGCGTGCATGTGTGTGTTTACATTTGAATTTGTAAAAACTATTAATTGTGCATGCGTGTATGTGTTTACATTTGAATTTGTAAAAACTATTAATTGTGCGTGCGTGTGTGTGTTTACATTTGAATTTGTCAAAACTATTAATTGTGCGCGCATGTGTGTGTTAACATTTGAGATTGTAAAAACCTATTAATTGTGCGCCTGTGTGTGTTTACATTTGAATTTGTAAAAACTATTAATTGTGCATGCGTGTGTGTGTTTACATTTGAGTTTGTAACAACTATTAATTGTGCGTGCGTGTGTGTGTTTACATTTGAATTTGTAAAAACTGTTAATTGTGCTCGTGTGTGTGTGTGTTAACATTTGAGTTTGTAACAATCTATTAATTGTAACTGGCTGCATGTGAAAGACTAGGATGAATGAAAGCGCTTTGATTTGTTTTTGTGTGTGCAAGATATAGCACTGTATAAATTCCATGTATTATTATTACTACTACTACTACTACTACTACTATACTACTACTACTACTACTACTACACTACTACTACTACTATTACTACTACTACTACTATACTACTACTACTACTACTACTACACTACTACTACTACTATACTACCTACTACTAACTACTATACTACTACTACTACTACTACTACTACTACTACTTACTATCTACTACTACTACTACTATACTACTATACTACTACTACTACTACTACTACTACTACTACTACTACTACCACCACTACTACCACTACTACTACTACCACTACTACTACTACTACTACTACTACTACTACTATACTACTACTACTACTACTATTACTACTACTATACTACTACTACTACTACTACTACTTTGTTCCCTTACTTTGAAGAAGAAGCAGAAGAAAAAGAAAGGGGGGGGGGAAGGAAAAAAGAAAAGGCAGAATAAATAAGAGAAGTACAAGAAAAAATGAAGTGAAAAGGAGAGAGAAAAAAAGAAAAAGAGAAGAAAGTAAAAAGAAAAAGAGAAAAAAAATTCAAAACAAAAACGATAGTTGAAGAAGAAGAAGTCAGAATTATTTTAGGGTTAACCTTCCATTGTGTTGGAAAGATTTTAGGCTACTGTGATATATATATGAAATAAGATATTTCTAAGTGTCGCAAGTAAAATCGTCCCACGCTTAACACACAATATCATACGTTACAGTATAAAGCTGTACCACACATAACACACAATATTTCACACGCATCACACAATATAATATGTTAACTGTTCAAAATCGT
>CM054168.1:2346103-2403603 GCA_028751875.1 Rapana venosa | reverse complement strand
ACAGACTGACAGACAGACAGACAGACAGCAGAGTGAGTGAGACAGACACTGAGACAGACAGGTGGCAAGCAGGCAGGCAGAGAGAGAGAGAGAGAGAGAGGGGTAAAGATGGAGAGAGAGGCAGAGAGAGAGAGAGAGAGAGAGAGTCTCAGCCCCATGTCTACATTCTTGAAAGTTCAGCCACCTATGGTGCACTCTTTGGGTCAAAAAATATTTTAAGGGTTTTTTTGTGTGGGTTTTTGTTTGTTGTTTGGTGTTGTTTTTGTTTGGGGGGGGGTGGGGGGGGGGGGGGGTTGTCTACAAACTACAGTACGACACGAAGAGTACAGGATAATGCGAAGAGTACAGATTTGAACTATGATGCCACCAGAGGACAGTACAATACAATACATTACACTACAATATATAATAATAATAAATGGAATTTATATAGCGCTACATCATGCAAAAAGAAATCAAAGCGCTTGCATTCAACACACCCATACATGCAACCAATAACAATTAACAGAATTAACAAATTCAAATGTACATACACGCGCGCGCGCACACACACACACACACACACACACACACACACACACACACACACACACACACACAGATTATACACTTTGGCAGGGTGATGGGATTTGGGCTGTTTTAGGCAGGGATAGATTTGAGATGAAACAAGAGGGGGAAAATCAGATTTGGAATAAATATGTCTTGAGTCTGGATTTAAAAAGTGTCATAAGTAGGCTTTTGGCGAAGGGAGAGAGGGAGGTCATTCCAGATCACTGGACCAGAAACAAAGAGCTCCGCCACCCCACCTCCCTTCCAAACACACACACACACACACACACACACACACACACACACACACACACACACACACACACACACACACACACACACACACATCTTCCGATGAGACTATAAACCGAGGCCCGTGTGCGAACGCATGCAGAACATCTTGCGCACACGTTAAATCCTGTTCCGCTTTTCGAAAGAGTAGGCCATTGTGTGCCGGTGGGAACAGATGACAAAATTTACGAAACCGCATACACACGGGGACTGGATGTAAAAAAGCACATGAGTGCTTATTCCATTATCCTCGATATAAAAGAATAAAAAAAAGAAAAGAAAAGAAAAGAAAAAACACACACACTAAACCTCGTGGCTAAAAATCGACACACGTTACGCTTTCTTACTCTTTTGACAAATAAAGTTTACCATAGACAGACACCCTCCAGCCCCTTTTTTTTCTCTCTCCATCCTTTGCTTGCTGGCGCTCCGATCCCCTAATAATAAACCTTGGCGTACCCCTCTTCTGTACATGGCTGTGCTAGCCTAGCCTAGGCCTTCTTAGCCTATCTCGCCCCCCCTACTTCACCCTACTGCTATGCCGTAGCCTATGTGCTGTGGCTGTGCCGTGCTGTGCCGTGCTGTGCCGTGCCGTGTTAGCAGCCAAGAAGATGAGTCGGTAGGGGATGGATGGGATGATGATGCCACTGCTGCAAGATCGGAGAACAAGCAGTTGAGGGTCTGGAAGCATCTGCCGTACCGTACCGTGCTGTGCTGTTGCTGTTGCTGTGCTGTGCAGTGAGTGTGTTCTAGTCGCTGTGTAGTAGAAGTAGTAGTAGTAGAACCTACTGCAGCAGCAGCAACAGCAAGAAGAGAGTAAAGAAAGCAAGTTTCGGGAGTTAAGTGAAGTGAGAGAAGGGTGGGTTTGTTTTTTGCTGCTTGGCTGACTACTGTGACTCGGCTTGTACTACTTCACTGCTGGGAGAGTTAGGCTAGTTGGTTGGTGGTGGTGGTGGCGCTGAGCGGTGGCGACAGCGAGGGCTCTGTGTTGGCGGGGGAGAGAGAATGAGAGTGGAGGTGGGCGGGGGAGGCAGGGAATGGAGGAATATGCCGTCCACTGGAGGAGCTAGCAAGTTCGGCCTGTCGCGCTCCTACCGCACCACCACCAATGCCGCGGCCACTACTACGGTGAGTGCTGCAGCTTGGGTGTCGTGGACTAATAATTAACGCGTTTAATTAATGATTATCACATTCCCTCTCTCTTCCTTCCTTTCAACAACGAATGATTATCATCATCATCATCATCATCATCATCTGCTCCCATAACTCCCTCCGGGTCGTAGGGGCACTGCATTGACGAACGTTGCACCAGCTGGCTCCATTTGCGCAAATGATTATAGTCACCATTTATTATTATTACCAAAGCCACGACATGACGATCACCTCCCCAGAAAAATATATCTTCAGGTTTCAATTAGAGGAACCACCCGAACAGACCACTGGTTTCAACCCTGGGTCAAGTCATGTCAAATCCCTTAGGACTGTTCTCCCTCAAAAAACCCTGTTTAGGGCTGGTAGGTTCGAGGGAAAAGAAACTAGCCAACTAGATTGTGAGGGACTCTTAGCTTCTGAGATTCTTGAGCATGTTTTAGCAAATTGAAATAATAAACCTTGTAGCCTACACAGTTCTTACTGAAATAGGGGTAGCAGAGGATACTAGGCACTTGTGAGCATTTTATTGCAGACTTCCTAAAGATCCTTTTTCGGCAATGTTCCACCAGACATAACTTCTTAAGAGAATTTGGCTTCTTCTGTCTGATATGAGGGAAGATGTCATAGTTGGTCACTAAGGCAAAGGTTGTTTTAAGGAATCTGGTTTTGGTTTTATCTATTTGGTTGGATCAAGTCATGCCAAGTCAAGTCCCATCTCTTTCGTCTATCTGTGTCTGTCTGTTTTAAGGAATCTGGTTTTTGGTTTTATTTATTTTAATGTTTCTTTGGTTTGGAATAGCTTTTATTCAGAAATGAGAATGATCATTGAAAACACGCAGCGTTTTGGAATCATAGCAACAACAAGCTTGTAGCTTGTTGAGTGTGTGTGTGGTGTATGTGCTCAGTTAGTTAAACAACCTATGTTTCTTGGATGTGGTTTCTTCCACAATGTAGTGACCATCCTGGATTGACCTTTATGGTTGGCCAGGGTGTTTGATACAAGGAACGGTTACAGTAGAGTGGGTTTTATACCCTGTTTTAATCTGTATTGTAGTTGCACAATTGTAGTCTGATATTTAGAATGTTTCGAGGTGACAGCCCCTGATATGGCCTCTGTGGTCAGTGTGGCTATAAACAGTAAGATTGGATTGGATTGGATTGGATTAGGAGGACAGAGGTTAGAAGCTGGTTGTGTGGGTGTGTGCGTGTGTGTGTGTGTGGGTGTGGTGTGTGTTTTGGTGTGTGTGTGTGTGGAGGGGGGAGCAGGAGTTCTGCCATGGGTACCATGATTTTCTCCATCCCCCCCCCCCCCCCTTTTTTTTCCCTGCCACATACCCAGTCATCACATCTTTCTGTTTTTCTTCCATCAATATTCATAAATCCACAGTCATCATCATCATCTTCGTTTTCCATCATAATATCACAGTCATCATCACATCTTTCTGTTTTCCCATCAGTAAATACCACAGTCATCATCATCATCTTTCTGTTTTCCATCATAAATACCACAGTCATCATCATCATCTTTCTGTTTTCCCATCAATAAATACCACAGTCATCATCATCATCTTTCTGTTTTCCCATCAATAAATACCACAGTCATCATCATCATCTTTCTGTTTTCCCATCAATAAATACCACAGTCATCATCATCATCTTTCTGTTTTCCCATCAGTAAGTACCACAGTCATCATCATCTTTCTGTTTTCCCATCAATTAATACCACAGTCATCATCTTTCTGTTTTCCCATCAATAAATACCACAGTCATCATGATCTTTTCTGTTTTCCCATCAATAAATACCACAGTCATCATCATCTTTCTGTTTTCCCATCAATAAGTACCACAGTCATCATGATCTTTCTGTTTTCCCATCAATAAATATCACAGTCGTCATCATCACCTTTCTGTTTTCCCATCAATAAATACCACAGTCATCATCTTTCTCTTTTCCCATCAATAAACATCACAGTCATCATGATCTGTCTGTTTTCCCATCAGTAAATACCAGTCATCTTTCTGTTTTCCAATCAATAAATATCAGTCATCTTTCTGTTTTCCCATCAGTAAATACCACAGTATTCATCACCTTTCTGTTTTCCCATAAGTAAATACCACAGTCATCATTACCTTTCTCTTTTCCCATCAATAAACATCACAGTCATCATGATCTGTCTGTTTTCCCATCAGTAAATACCTGTCATCTTTCTGTTTTCCAATCAATAAATATCAGTCATCTTTCTGTTTTCCCATCAGTAAATACCACAGTATTGATCACCTTTCTGTTTTCCCATCAGTAAATACCACAGTATTCATCACCTTTCTGTTTTCCCATCAATAAATACCACAGTATTCATCACCTTTCTGTTTTCCCATAAGTAAGTACCACAGTCATCATTACCTTTCTGTTTTCCCATCAATAAATACCACAGTCATCATTACCTTTCTGTTTTCCCATCAATAAATACCACAGTATTCATCACCTTTCTGTTTTCCCATAAGTAAGTACCACAGTCATCATTACCTTTCTGTTTTCCCATCAATAAATACCACAGTCATCATCACCTTTCTGTTGTTCCCATCAATAATACCACGGGTATTCATCACCTTTCTGTTTTCCCATCAGTAAATATACAGTATTTGATCACTCTTCTGTTTTCCCATCAATAAATACCACAGTCATCATTACCTTTCTGTTTTCCCATCAGTAGATATCACAGTCATCATGATCATCTTTCTGCTTTCCCATTAATAAATACGTGATGATTATGTGTTGTTGTTCTGACCACATGACGTGAGGATTATGTGTTGTGCTGTCCACATGACGTGAGGATTATGTGTTGTTGTGACCACATGACATGAGGATTATGTGTTGTTGTGACCACATGACATGAGGATTATGTGTTGTTGTGACCACATGACATGAGGATTATGTGTTGTTGTGACCACATGACATGATGATTATGTGTTGTTCTGACCATATGACATGAGGATTATGTGTTGTTGAGGCCACTCCCTTGCTTTTTATCCCCCTCCCCCTCCTCCCTCCCTCTCCCCTCTCTCCCCCCCCCCCCCCCCCCCCCTCTCTCTTTCTCTCTCCCTCTCTCTCTCTCCCTCTCTCTCTCTCTCCCTCTCTCTCCCCTCTCTCTCTCTCCCTCTCTCTCTCTCTCCCACTCCCTCACTCTCTCTCTCTTTCCCTCTCTCTCTCCCCCTCACTCTCTCCCCCTCACTCTCTCCCCCCTCACTCTTTCCCTTTCCCCCTCACTCTTTCCCTCTCCCTCTCCCCCTCACTCTCTCTCCCTCACGCTCTCTCTCCCTCACTCTCTCTCCCTGTCTCCCTCTCTCTCTCGTTGTGTTGATAGTCCCTAATCAGGGCAAGGACCAGATGAAAAAAAGTTTGCATATGCTTATTCTGTTACCCTTTAAAAATACAGATTCATTCATTCATTCATTCATTCATTCATTCATTCTCTCTTGGCACCACTTGATATGTCAGTGTGTGCATGCATGCGCATGTGTGTGTGTTCTGTGTGTGTATTCACATGCGCTTGAGTGCGTGAGGGGTTTTGTTAGGGTTCTTTTCACATTTTTAGGGGGATGGATGTATAGATGGATGGCTGGATAGGTAGGTAGGTAGGTAGGTCAATAGATAGGTCTAGAGAGATTCTATTCATAGACACACACACACAAACACACACACATGCATGATGTGTGAAGATCTTGCACACATGTTAAATCCTGTTCTGCTTTTCGAAAGAGTAGGCCATTGTGTGCCGGTGGGAACAGATGACAAAATTTACAAAACCGCATACACACGGGGACTGGATGTAAAAAAGCACATGAGTGCTTATTCCATTATCCTCGATATAAAAGAATTTAAAATAAAAAAATGATTGTGTGTATGATTATGTTATTCATAAACAGTATAATATATTTTATCTATAAACTGTATGGTGTGTTTTATTGATAAACTCTATAGTATTATTTTAGTTATAAACTGTATTGTATATAAATTCATTTATAAACTATGGTATATTCTATTTATAAACAGTATGATATATTTGTTTATAAACTATGGTATATTCTATTTATAAACTGTATAGTATATATTTGTCAAATAAACTATGGTAATATTCTATTTATGAACTGTAAAGTATATATCTTATTAATAAACTGTATAGTATATTCTTATACTCATAAACTCTTATGGTAGATTTTATTGATCAACTGTATGGTATTTTATATTTATAAACTGTATGGTATATATATATATATTTTTTATAAACCACCATTATGGTATGTTATTGATAAACCGTATGGCATATTTATAAATAGATAGTGTGGGGGTATGTAGGAGGGTGGTGGCATGGTAATATTCAATTTATAAACTGTAAAGTATACCTTATTAATAAACTGTATAGTATATTCTTATACTCATAAACTCTATGGTACATTTTTTGGATAAACTCTATGGTATTTTATATTTACAAACTGCATGGTATATATATATATATATTTATAAACCACCATATGGTATGTTATTGATAAACCGTATGGTATATTTATAAATAGATAGTGTGGGGTATGTAGTAGGGTGGAGGCAGCGCCACTATTTTTTTGTGTGTGTGTGTGTGGGGGGGTATGTACACGATGTGGATGGAACCCTGGCAAACTGAGGAGATGAGTAACATAAGCCAGTGGTAGAGAGACTGGTAGGTGAGTGAGTGGAGCCTTTCACCTATCACTAGTGTGTGTCTCGCCAGCTATGTAGGTAGGCAGGCAGGCAGGTAGGCAGGCTGTTTGGGTGGGGGGGGGGGGGGGGGAGTGAGTGTGTGTTGGGGGGGAGAGTGTTGTGGTGTGTGTGTTTTTTTTTGTGTGTGTTGGGTGTGTGTGTGTGTGGGGGGGGGGGGGGGGGGGGGGGGGGGGGGGGGGTGGGGGGGGTTGTGTGTGATTCAGATTCAGAATATTTTATTTGCCATTTAAGTCATGTAGACTTCTTTGACACAACAAAAACATCAATTATAATTATTATCTATTTTGGCTAAAAGTGATGTACACTAAAAACGTGTGTGTGTGTTTGTGTGTGTGTGTTGTTTATGTGTGTGAGTGTGTGTATGTGTTAGTGTTGTGCATGTGTTGTGTGTGTGTGTTTGTGTGTAAGTGTTGTGTATGTGTGTTTGTGTGTGAGTGTTGTGTGTGTAGTGTGCGTGTGTTTGTGTGTGAGCGTTGTGTGGTGTGTGTGTGATTGTTGTGTGTGTAGTGTGTATGTGTGTTTGTGTGTGTGTTTCTGTCTGTCTGTCTCGGAAGCTGGGAGATAAGTAGGTAGATGTATCTATGGTTTTCTTCTGATGTCAAGTGTGTGTGTGTGGGTGGGGGGGGGGGGGGGGGGGGATATTGTGGGAAGCAGGGGGTTTGTGTTGGGGGAGACTAAGCACCTGTGTGGTGTGGTGTGGTGTATGTATGTGTATGTGTCTTTCTGTCTCTGTGTGTGTCTGTCTGTCTGGGAAGCAGAGAAGCTGAAGAGGAGATAAGTAGGTGGGTGTATGTATGGCTTTCTTCTGATGTCAGGTGTGTGTGTGGTTTCGGGGGTGTGTTGGGGGGATGGGGGGTGTTAGTGTTTGTGTGTGTTGTTGTGTGTAGTGTGATGTATGTATGTGTGTGTGTCTGTGTGTGTGTGTGTGGCTGAAGAGGAGATAAGTAGGTGGGTGTATGTATGGCTTTCTTCTGATGTCAGGTGTGTGTGGGGAGGGGAAGGGGGAAGGGGATTGTGTTGGCAGACTTCGCATGTGAGTGTTTGTGTGTTTTAGTGTGTGTGGTTGTGTGTGTATGTAGTGTGTGAGTGTGTGTGTCTTTCTGTGTGTGTGTCTTTCTGTGTGTGTGTGTGTGTGCTGTCTGTCTGTCTCTCTGTCTGTCTGTCTGTCTGGGAAGTGAAGAAGCTGAAGAGGAGATAAGTAGGTGGGTGTATGTATGGTTTTCTTCTGATGTCAGGTGTGTGTGTGTGGTGGGGGGGAGGGGGTGATTGTGTTGGCAGACTTCGCAGGTGTGTGTAGTGTGTGTGAGTGAGTGTGTCTGCTTGCACACTGGCACACCTTTACGGTGTAGGCGTTGTTGTTGCACAGAAGAAAGAAAGACAGACAGACATATAAATAGACAAACAGACAGAGAAAGTGTGAGAGTGATAGTCAGAGAGAGAGAGAGAGACACAGAGAGAGAGAGAGAGAGAGAGAGAGATACACAGAGACAAAGAGACAGACAGAGAGAGATAGAGGGATAGAGCAATAGAGAGAGAATGAATGAATCTTTATTTTTCAAGGGTAACAGAATAAGCATGCGCATACTTTTTTTTCATCCAGCCCTTGCCCTGATTAGGGACTATCAACAAAACAAAGATAAAAGTGTTACTACAAACATTACAACATGATTTTTTTTAATTATATATTTAACAATACATAATCCCTAACTGACTTAAACATTAATTTCAAGAGAATGAATGAATGAATGAATCTTTATTTTTCAAGGGTAACAGAATAAGCATGCGCATACTTTTTTTTTCATCCGGCCCTTGCCCTGGTTAGTCAACTATCAACGAAACAAAGGTAAAAAAAACCCTACTACAACAATGACAACATGATTTTTAAAAAGATAAGTATTATATTTTGACAATGCATAATCCCTAACTGACTTGAACATTAATTTTCAAGAGAGAGATACAGAGGTAGAGAGAGAGAGAGAGAGAGACATACAGAGAAAGAGAGATACACAGAGAGAAAGAGACAGACAGACAGACAGACAGAAAGAGAGAGAGAGAGAGATCTATGCAATATGTTGGCAGGCTGAAGCAACAGCACTAGTACCCCTAAGAGTTCTAAGGAAAGTAATAGGGCTGGTATGTAGTGTGTGTGTGTGTGTGTGGGGGGGGGGGGGGGGGGGGGTCTTCTTGGTTCTGTCCGGAATTCTTTTGTTTGTTTGTTGTTTTTTTCTATGCTGCTTATTGCAAAGATGTGGCTGGTGGGGGCTGGGAGAGAATCAGGCTTTTTCTTGTCTGATATGACTGAAGATGTCATAAATAATGATAATAATAATAATAAATGGAATTTATAGAGCACTATATCTTGCTACATTTTACAAATCAGAGCGCTTCCATCCAATCTGCTCCTACACATGCAACCAACAATGATTAACAATAGTCTAACAAATTCAAATGTACACACACACACACACACACACACACACACACACACACACACACACACACACACACAGGTTGTACATTTCAGCAGGGTGATGGAATTTTGGCTGTTAAATTAGTCAGTCGGTTTGTAAGGAATCTGGTTTGGGGTTTTATCTCATTTTATTTATTATATGTGTGGTTGATGTGGCTTTCTCCCACATCGCGGTGACCGTCCTAGGTTGATGACCGTTATTTATTTATTTATTTATTCTTTTATATCGAGGATAATGGAATAAGCACTCATGTGCTTTTTTACATCCAGTCCCCGTGTGTATGCGGTTTTGTAAATTTTGTCATCTGTTTCCACCGGCACACAATGGCCTACTCTTCTGAAAAGCGGAACAGGATTTAACGTGTGCGCAAGATGTTCTGCATGCGTTCGAACACGGGGCCTCGGTTTATAGTCTCATCCGAAGGAGACCCTCATGAGACACTCGCACGCACGCATGTATGCACATGTATGCATGCACACACATGCACGCTCACACACTTGCATATGTTCACATACACACACGCACACACACACATACATGTACACAGGGGGATGGGATAGCCTGGTGGTTACAGTGACGCTTTCGTGATCTGCTGACCTGGGTTCGATTCTTGTTCAAGAGGATTTTTCCTCTGAAGTTAACAACATCAGTGCCCACTCCACTCCCCCCAAAAGTCCTTCGGATGAGACTATCAACCGAGGCCCTGTGTGCGAATGCACGCAGTACATCTTGCGCACACATTAAAACCCGTTCTGGTTTTCAGAAGAGTAGTCCATTGTGTGCCAGTGGGAACAGATGACAAAATTAAAACTGCACACAGGTGGGGACTGAATGAAAAAAAGCACATGATTGCTTATTCCGTTATCCTCGAAATAAAAGAATAAAATAAAATAACTAAAAATAAACAAGTATGCATGCATACACACACACACATTGTGTGCCGGTGGGAATGATGAAAAAATTTACAAAACTGCATACACACAAGGTCTGGATGAAAAAAGCACATTAGTGCTTATTCCATTATCCTCGAAATAAAAGAATAAAATAAAAAATAAAATAAACACATGCATGCGTGCACACACATACATACATACACACACACACATTTACACACACATACACACACGCTTACACACACACGCATACACACACACACACATTTACACACACATACACACACGCTTACACACACACGCACACACACACACACAGAGAACACAATGCATCATTTGATGTTTTTGCTGTAATTTGTCATGTTTGCGGTGCAAGCAGTGATGTGGTATACAATCATTTGTTTGTTTTTTACAAGATTCAGCGCTATATAAATTCCATATATTATTATTATTATGTGTCATGTGGTATGCTGTGTATGTGGTGAACGTTGTGTACATATTCATGCATGCTGATGTGTCATCTGTCATGCGGTGCCAGTGTGTCTGATGTGTCGTGGCATGATGTGGTATCCAGATGTGTCATGTAGAGATGTGCCAGAGAGAGAGAGAGAGAGAGAGAGAGAGACTACAAATTTATTTCTATTGGGGGTAAATGGAATGATATATATCTATAAGCACAAAGCATTGTGTGCCGGTGGCTACAGATGACAATTTACAAAACCGCGTACACACAGGGACTAGATGTAAAATTTTAAAAAGCACATAAGTGCTTATTCCATTATCCTCGATATAAAAGAGTAAAATATAAAATAAAATAAAAAGCTTCTTTACACCATGCTCCCTCCCCATTTCCCTCTCCCCCCTCCTCCTATCCCCCCCTCACTGCCCAATTTCTTACAAAAACTAGGTCTGATTGAGAGAGAGAGAAAGAGAGAGAATGTGTGTGTTTATTTATTCATTTATTTATATATCACTTTAAGTCTCTGTAGATGTATGTGTGTGTTATTGCTGTTGTTGTTATCATTCATTTTATTTTATTCATTTTTTTATTATCTTGAGGGTAATGGAATAAGCACTCATGGGCTTTATAGAGAGAGTGAGTGTGTGTGTGTTGTGTGTTACATTGTAGTTGTTGTGATTACCATCCTAGGTTGATGACCCTTATGAGACGCACGCACGCACGCATGTATGCACACATGCATGCTCACAGACTTGCATGTGCACACATACACACACACATACATGCTTTAGAGGGACGGGATAGCCTAGTGGTTAGAACATTGCGCTGGCAATCTGACGACCCGGGTTCGATTCCTGTTCAAGGGGATATTTTCCCCTGGAGTTAACATCAGTGCTGACTCCACTCTCCCCAAAAGTCCTTCGGATGAGACTATAAACCAGGGCCCCGTGTGCGAACGCACACAGAACATCTTGCGCACACGTTAAAATCCTGTTCCGCTTTTCGTAAGAGTAGGCCATTGTGTGCCGGTAGGAACAGATGACAGAATTTACAAATCCGCATACACACAGGGGACTGAATGTAATAATTTAAAAAAAAGCACATAAGTGCTTATCCCATTATCCTCAATATAAAAGACTAGATTAAAATATTTTTTTTAATGTTGTGACATGGCATTGATAGGTAACAATCAGTCTATATAACTCAATGTCCTTCTCTTTTTGTCTGTCTGTGCATGTTAAAAAAACCCAACACCAATGGCGCCCACACACACACACGGAATCTCTGCACCTGCCTCTCTGCCTCTCTGCCTGTTACTGCTGCTGTTTCTGCTGTTACTGCTGCTGCTGCTGCTGCTGCCTCAACAACCTACCTCTGCCAACACCATCATCACCACTACGGGTACCTCCACCATCATCGGCACCACTGCCCTCTACCATCCTGTCACCATTGCGCCGTCTCTGTCAATCATCACCGTGGCTGAATGAATGTCACCGTCATCGGCCACTGCTGTCTCCTCCCTCCGCTATCGTCGTCGTCATCGCCATTAATATCATCATCGTCGTCATCGTCATTATCATCATCCTCACCATTAATATCATCATTGTCATCATTATCATCATCATCGTCGTCATCATCATTGTCATCATCCTCACCATTAATATCATTGTCATCATCATTATCATCCTCACCATTAATATCCTCATTGTCATCATTATCATCATCATCCACATCATCGTCATTATCATCATCTTCACCGTCAATATCATCATTGTCATCCTCATCATGACCAACATTGTCATTACTGCTGTTGTCATCATCATTATCATTATCACATCATCATCATCATCATCATCATCATTATAATCCCCCATCATCATCACCACCACCACCTTCATCATCATCATCATTGTCATCACCACCACCACCACCACCACCATCACCACAACACCCACCACCATCACCACAACCACCACCACCATCACCATCCTCCACCACCACCACCACCACCGCCCTCACCATCACCACCATCCTCACCACCCTCACCCTCCTCACCACCCTCACCACCACCACCACCACCACCCTCCCCCCCAATCCCACCCCCACCCATCCATAACATACCCCTGAACCACCACACACATCCTTATTATCACGCTGGCTGTGGACTCGATACCTTTGTCGCCGTGGGATGTTTAACGTCCGTCTGCTGTGACTGGCGGTGGGGTGTGATGCGGTGCGGTGCGGTGTGGTGTGGTGTGGGCGGGGATGACTGGTGTGGGGGGGACAGGCAGGGGAGGATCGCAGACGCAGCATTGAAGACGATGCAGACGGCCACCTGGTGTATCGGACTGGGGACGTCTTGCAGTCACGATGTGAGTGTGTGTTTGTTTGTTTGTGTTGTGATTTGTCTGTTGTCTGTCTGTCTGTCCATGGTATGGTCTGTCTGTCTGTTTGTTTGTTTCTGTCTGTCTGTGTTATGGTCTGTCTGTCTGTGTGGTGATCTGTCTGGTTGTTTGTGATCTGTGTGTTTGTTTGTGTCTGTCTGTGTTGTGATCTGTCTGTTTGTGTTGTGATCTGTCTGTTGTATGTCTGTCTGTGTTACGGTCTGTCTGTTTGTTTCTGTCTGTCTCTGTTGTGATCTGTCTGTTGTATGTTTCTGTCTGCGTTATGGTCTGTCTGTCTGTGTCAGGATCTGTCTGTGTCAGGATCTGTCTGTGTCTGTCTGTGTTGTAATCTGTCTGTTGTCTGTCTGTTTGTGTCTGTCTGTGTGTGTTGTGATCTGTCTGTTTCTGTCTGTCTGTCTGTGTTGTGATCTGTCTGTTGTCTTGTTTGTTTCTGTCTGTGTTGTGTGTTGGTGATCTGTCTGTCTGTCTGTGTTGTGATCTGTCTGTGTTGTGATCTGTCTGTCTGTTTGTTTGTTACTGTCTGTCTGTGTGTGTGTTGTGATCTGTCTGTTTGTTTGTGTCTGTCTATGTGTGTTGTGATCTGTCTGTTTGTTTCTGTCTGTGTGTGTTGTGATCTGTCTGTGTTGTGATCTGTCTGTCTGTTTGTTTGTTACTCTCTGTCTGTGTGTGTGTTTGTGATCTGTCTGTTTGTTTGTGTCTGTCTATGTGTGTTGTGATCTGTCTGTTTGTTTCTGTCTGTGTGTGTTGTGATCTGTTATGTCTGTGTTATATGTCTGTGTGTTGTATGTCTGTGTCAGGATCTGTCTGTCTGTGTTGTCTGTCTGTCTGTGTCAAGATCTGTCTGTTGTATGTATGTCTGTGTCAGGATCTGTTTGCTGTATGTCTGTCTCATGATCTGTTTATTGTATGTCTGTGTCAGGATCTGTTTGTTGTATATCTGTGTCATAATCTGTTTGTCTGTGTCAGGATCTGTTTGTTTGTCTGTCTGTGTCAGGATCTGTTTGTGTCAGGATTTGTCTGTGTGTGTCAGGATTTGTCTGTGCGTGTCAGGATCTGTCTGTGTCAGGATATGTCTGTCTGTGTCAGGATCTGTCTGTCTGTATCAGGATCTGTCTGTTGTATGTCTGTGTCAGGATCTGTCTGTTGTATGTGTTAGGATCTGTCTGTTGTATGTCTGGGTCAGGATCTGTTCTGTGTCTGTCTGGGTCAGGATATATCTGTCTGTGTTATGATCTGTATATCTGTGTCAGGATCTGTTGTATGTCTGTGTCAGGATCTGTTGTATGTCTGTGTCAGGATCTGTTGTATGTCTGTGTCAGGATCTGTTGTATGTCTGTGTCGGATCTGTTGTATGTCTGTGTCGGATCTGTTGTATGTCTGTGTCAGGATCTGTTTGTCTGCCTGCCAGTCTGTCTATCTCTCTCTCTGACTCTCTATCTCTGTCTCTCTCTGACTGTCTGTCTCTTTCTCTGTCTCTGTCTGTCTGTCTGCTGTCTGTCTCTCTCTCTCTCTCTCTCTCTCTCTCTCTCTCTCTCTCTCTCTTCTCTCTCTCTCTCTCTCTCTCTCTCTGTAATAATCATGTTTATGGTAACAAACTGTACTTTTATGTTCATGTTCTTGCTGATTTCTTTGGTGATGATGATGGTAATAAATGATGATGATGATGATTATGAGTGGGAGGAGAAGAAAGGAGAGGAAGAAGAGGATGCTGAAGCCAGCTGTGTTGTGGTGTGTGGACAGATGATGGTAGTGATGGTGATGGTGATGATGATGATGATGATGATGGTGGTGGTGGTGGTGGTGCCATTAATGACGATGATGATGGGGAGGAAGAGGATATATAAAATGCAGGAGGCTGAGGCCAGCTATGTTGTGGTGTGTGGACAGATGATGGTAATGATGATGATGATAATGATGGTGATGACGATGATAATGATGATGACAATAATGATGATGAGAAGGAGGAGGAAGAGGATACCATACACTACGCTAAAACCAGGTGTGATTTGTTGTGTGCTGCTCTGCTACTGCTGCTGCTGATAATGATGATGATGAGGAGGAGGATATGATACAGTATTTAGACTAAAGCCAGGTGTGTGGTGTTGTGTGCTGCTGCTGCTGCTGCTGCTGCTGCTGCTGCTGCTGCTGCTGCTGCTGCTGCTGATGATGATGATGATGATAATGGTGATGAGGAGGAGGAGGATATGATACATACAGTATCTAGACAAAAGCCAGGTGTGCTGTGTGTGCAGATGAAGTGGTGTCCACTCTGGGAGAAGGAACATTCGGCAAAGTGGTGCAGTGCAAGGACCTGAAAAAGTCAGTCATACGTCACTGTGTGTGTGTGTGTGTTGGGGGGGTGAGGGGGGTGAGCGTGTGTCTGTGTGTGTGGAAGGGGGGGGGGGGGGGGGGGGGGGGGGGGGGTTCCACTGTGTGTGTAGGGGTGGAGGGGTATGTGTATGTGAGTGACCCTGTGTGTGTTTGAATGTGCGTCTGTTTTGTATTTTTATTTATTTTATTCTTTTATATTGAGGATAGGAGGCACCGTGGTCGAGTGGTTTAGGCGGTCAACTCGTGATCCAGAGGTCGCGGGTTCGATCCCCGCTCGGCTCAGTGTTGTGTCCTTGGGAAAGACACTTTACTCCTATTTTCCTCACTCCACCCAGGTGTACAAGTGGGTACCAGCTCTGCTGGGGAAGTATCTGGCGACAGACTAGCGTCCTGTCACAGGGGTGGTGAAAAACCATCAGTTCGCTTAACGCTACAGAAACCGGGATAAGCTCCGGCTCTATGGGCCTTCTGGCTCGAAAGAACATACTACTTTTTTTATATTGAGGATAACGGAATAAGCATTTATGTGCTTTTTTTTACATCTAGTCCCTGTGTGTATGCGGCTATGTAATTTCTGTCATCTGTTCCCGCTGTCACTGTGTGTGTGTTTGTTTATTTATTTATTTATTTATTCTTTTATATCGAGGATAATGGAATAAGCACTTCTTATGTGCTTTTTTACATCCAGTTCTTGTGTGTTTGCAGTTTTGTAAATTCTGTCATCTGTTCCCACCGGCGCACAATGGCCTACTCTTCCGAAAAGCAGAACAGGATTTAACGTGTGCGCAAGATGTTCTGCTGCGTGCGTTTGCACACGGGGCCTCGGTTTATAGTCTCATCCGAAGGACTTTTTGATTGAGAGAGCGGAGTCTGCACTGATGTTAACTCCAGGGGGAAAATATCACCTTGAACGGGAATGGAACCCGGGGTCGTCGGATTGCAAGCGCAATGTTCTAACCACTAGGCTATCCCGCTCCCCTATATTAAGCGCCAACAGCCAGCCTCCCCCCACTACCCCCCCCAACCCTTGCTACCCCCTACGCCTCCACCATTGTCATTGCATTGCTAAGATATTAAGGTGAGGAGAGAGCAGAAGGGCAAGCAACAAAGCAGCTGCCACTTTATGTGTGTGTGTGTGTGTTGGGGTGGGGAGGGGGTGAAGGGTGAGGGGAACAGGGTTTGCCAAAGCAAATATACATGTATGTATGTATGTATACATGTATACACTGTGTGGTGTACTACTTACTGCAGCCACTGACACTACTATGGGAGGACAGGATAGCCTAGTGGTTAGAACATTGCGCTCGCAATCTTGACAACCCGGGTTTGATTCCCGTTCAAGGGGGATATTTATCTTCCCGTGGAGTTAACATCAGTGCAGACTCCTCCACTCTCCCCAAAAGTCCTTTGGATGAGACTATAAACCAAGGCCCTGTGTGCGAACGCACGCAGAACGTCTTGCGCACACGTTAAAAACCTGTTCGGCTTTTCAAAAGAGTAGGTCATTGTGTGTCGGTGGGAACGGATGACAAAATATAACAAAACTGCATGTCCATAGGGACTGGGTGTAAAAAAAAAGCGCACGAGCGCATATCCCATTATCCTGGATAGAAAAGAATAATTAAAAAAAGAATTTTTAAGCTATGTGACTGGTAATAATAATACATGTGTATAAAAACTATTCTATTTATAATAATACATAGTTTACTTTAGTTAGTTGGGGGGGGGGGGGGGGGTGTGGAAGAGGGGGGAGGGGGGGTCCTTGGCTAGAGCTCCAAAGGTTCACCAATGGGGAGCGGGGTAGCCTAGTGGTCAGAACATTGCGCTCGCAATCTGACGACCCGGGTTCGATTCCCGTTCAAGGGGATATTTTCCTCTGGAGTTAACATCAGTGCAGACTCCCCTCTCCCCAAAAGTCCTTCGGATGAGACTATAAACCGAGGCCCCGTGTGCGAACGCACGCAGAAAATCTTACCCACACGTTAAATCCTGTTCTGCTTTTCGTAAGAGTAGGCCATTGTGTGCCGGTGGGAACGGATGACAAAATTTTCAAAACCACATGCACACGGGGACTGGATGTAAAAACGCATGTAAGTGTTTCTTCCATTATCCTCGATATAAAAGATTTTTTTTTTTAATTAAAAAAATAAAGATTTTGCGTATGTGACCTTTTTGGGGCTTTTTTTTGCCCCACATGAAGGTAGCTGGATTCTGACTTCGGGGATTGTATGCTGCTGGGAATGCTCGCATATATAATTTCTGTAAGCCACCAAAGGCTAACGTGAATGACAGGATCTTTAAACTTGCATATCTATCTGATCTTCTGTGTATGTATGGATGGCTCAATGAAAAGGGAAAAAAACCATACCAGAAATGCCTTGCTTATTTGATGTACCATCTGGAGATACAGACTTGACTTGACTTGACTTGACTTGACTTGACTTGACTTGACTTGACTTGACTTGACTTGCCTTGCCTTGCCTTGCCTTGCCTAGTACTATCAGTATCACTTAGAGTCAGCAAAGAGACATATATATACATATATGTTTTAAAAGGTAAAGAACTTACACTCTCAGTCTCACTCAGTGACACACACATACCTGTAGAGTTTGGTGTGACTTCTTCTTCTTCTTCTTCTTTCTTCTCCTTCTTCATCTTCTTCTCCTTCTCCTTCTTCTTCTTCTTCATCTTCTTCTTCTTCTTCTTCTTCTCTTCTTCTTCTTCTTCTTTCTTTCTTCTTCTTCTTCTTCTGCATCTCTCCTTCTTCTCCATCTTCTTCTGTTCCTCTTCCTTCTTCTCCTCCTTCTTTTTCTTCTTCTTTTTCTTCTTCTTCTGCTTCTTCTTGTGCTTCTCTTCTTATTCTCTCTTTTTTTTTCTTTTTCTTCTCTTTTTTCTTCTTCTTTTTCTACTTCTTCTTCTTCTTCTTCTTCATCAAACGCTCAGACAGCAACTATTATTGTCTGTTATATAAGCAAAACTGCATCATGCTGCCGTTAAGCGCCTGACAAGTCAGGCCCAGCGCATCATCCGACTTCAGCATAAGAGAGAATTGTTATTTTTTTTAATCTTTCTGGGGGGGAAAAAAAGGCAGGAGAATGGACTGACCCAAGACAGGCAGAAAATAGACACACACAGAAGGAGGTGGTGACATGAAGAAAAAGGAACGAGGCAGAAACAAAGAGAGGGATAGAAAAGGAAGGAAATGTCTAGCACAGAATTTCCAGAATGTGGGGATGCTATTTATACTGATAGCCAACCCCCCCTTCGCATCCCGACAGGGGAGTGTGGCTCTCATCTGTTAGATGCAAAACTCCTCTTCTTCTTCCTCCCCCCTCCCCTCCCCTCCCCATCCTCATCTTACCAGCTTCCTACCCTCCCCCTCCCCCCTCCACCTCCAAACCCCTCCCCCCTTTCCTTCCCTCTCATCTTCTTCTTGTGGTGTTGTTATTTTTTGTAAACCAAGAAACTACTGACATCATCGGGGATTGTGATGTAACAGGAGTTGAAAGGTAGAGGGGAGGTGAGGTCACCACCTTTAATTCATGTTTGGGAGTGTCTTATCTGTGTGTGTGTGTGTGTGTGTGTGTGTGTGGCAGGGAGGGGGGGAGGGGGTGGCTGTAGTGTGAGTGTATATGGGTGGGTGGGTGTGTAGGTGTGGGTGGGTGGGTGTAATGTGGGTGGGTGGATGTGTACCTGTGGGAGAGGGGTGGGTGGGATGTACATGTGTGGTGTTTGTGTATGTGTGTGTGTTTGAGGCGGGGGGATGGGTGGGGGGGGGGGGGGGGGGGGGTGGTTGTACGTTGTGTATGGTGTACGTGTTTGTGTACGTGTGTGTGTATTTACACATTTGGAGGGGGGGTGTATGTTGTGTGTGTGGGAGGGGGGAGTGTGTGGTGTTTACATATGTGTGTGTGTGTGTGGGGGGGGGTTAGTACGTGTGTGTGTGTGTGTGTAGGAGGTGGGGGAGCATGTCAGTGTATACCTCCTATTCTATGCATTCTGTTTGAGACAGTATGTGAGAAGATGTACGCAGTAATCTGTATGTCTATTTTTAGTATATATATATCTTTTCTGTCTGTCTGTCTGTCTCTTTGTCGCTGTGTTTCTCTCCTCTTTCTCTCTTTCTCTCTCTCCCTCCCTCCCTCTCTCACTTTCAGAGTGAGATACATGCACACACATCAGACACATGCACGCACGCATGCACACTCATACACTCTCTCTCACTCACACACACACTCTCACTCACACACACACTCTCTCTCTCTCACTCACTCACACACACTCTCACTCCTCTTTCTCTCTCTCTCTCTCTCTCAGACACACACACCACACACACACACACACACACAACACACACACACACACACACACACACACACACACACACACACACAGAAGTAGGCCATTGTGTACTGGTGGGAATGGATGGCAAAATGCACAAAACCGCATGCACACAGGGACTAGATGAGTACTTATTTCATCATCCTCGAAATAAAGAACACTCTCTCTCTCCTCTCTCTTCTCTCTCTCTTCTCTCTCTCTCTCTCTCTCTCTCTCTCTCTCTCTCTCTCTCTCTCTCTCTCTCTCTCTCTCTCTCTCTCTCATACACACACACACACTACTTACTACACTCACTCACTCACACACACACACTAACACACACTCACACTAACACACACTCACACACACACTACACACACACTTATTTTGTCTGATATCACTTCATGTGTAAAGAAAAGACATTAAATTAAAGAGAGCACCCCCCCCCCCCCCCCCCCAAAGCACCCCCACACACTAACCACACACACTACACAACACACACAAAACACACACCTCACACTTTCTCTCTCTCACACACACACACACACCTCACACACACCACACACACAGAGAAGAGCAGGTGTACGTACATACACACAGGCAGACAGACAGACAGACACTGACAGACACACAGTGAAGGGGAAGCTTCTAGCTATTTTGGGGGGTGAGGTTGTGCCAGCTATCTCTCCTCCCTGGTAGTGTTGCCATGGTTACCAGATTCAGATTCTGGTAGCTAGCTAGCTAGCTGACTACTGTCAGACTGACTGACTGAGTTGGGCCTACCCCCTCCTACCCCCTTCACCCATTCACCTCCCACCCACCCCCCCCCCCCCCCCCCCCCCCCCCCCCCCCCCCCCAACAACCCCAGCACACACACAGACACAGAGTAGACACACACACATACACACACACACACGTAGTTCTATACACATGTATGCATACACATAATCACTCACTCACACTACACACACACACATTCACGCTCACACACACACAGAGTAGATACACATGCATGCACGTTCACTAGCTCTCTCTCACACACACACACACTAGAGTAGATACACATGCATGCACGTTCACTAGCTCTCTCTCACACACACACACACTACACTCACACTACACACACACATATATATGCGCATGCACACACACACACACACACCACACACACTCACACACAGAGTAGATATGCACGCATGCATGCTCACACACACATTACAGTCACACTACACACACACACCACACACACTACACACACTACACACACACACTACACTCCACCACACACTACACTCACACACACACTACACACACACCACAACAAACATCACACACGCAACAACACTCTCACACTACACTCACACTACACACACACTACACTACACTACACACACTACACACACACACACACAAACATCACACACCCACAACACTCTCTCACACACCACACACACACACACACACTACACACACACACTACACCCCCCCCACACCACCCACCTCCCCCACCCCCACCCCCTCTGCTGAGAGAAAAACCTAGCCCACCAGTAGATAGATGATGATGATGATGATGATAGTGGTGGTGGTGGTGGTGGAGGTGATGAATGAATGACTACTGTACACAAGATAATATTTATATCTGGGCATAAAAAAAACCCAACCCTCCACCACCCTGCTAAAGTACCAGCTATGATCTTCCTCAGTGTGCTGGGAGAGGAAGTGGGGGGAGGGGGGGAGGGACCTTAATGTAATGAAGATGGGGGTAGGAAGTAGTGTGAAGAGGGCAGGTGTGAACCGTTGTGAGTAGCAAACAGAAAACACACACACCTACGCACACACACTTACACACACATGCGTGCACACACTACACACTAACTGTGAATAGACGTTAAACTGAAGATATCACACTACACATACACACACACACTACAGGGACGGGATAGCCTAGTGGTTAGAACATTGCGCTCGCAATCTGACGACCCGGGTTCGATTCCCGTTCTAGGGGGATATTTTTTTCCCTGGAGTTAACATCAGTGCCGACTCCACTCTCCCCAAAAGTCTTTCGGATGAGAATGTAAACTGAGGCCCCGTGTGTGAACACTCGCAGAACATCTTGCGCACATGTTAAATCCTGTTCCGCTTTTTGGAGGAGTAGGCCATTGTGTGCCGGTGGGAACGGATGACAAAATTTACAAAACTGCATACACACGGGGACTGGATGTAAAAAAGCACATAAATGCTTATTCCATTATCTTTGATATAAAAGAATAAAATCCCCCCCAAAATACAAATCAAATCTCTCTCTTGCTCGTGCTCTCTCTCTCTCTCTCTCTCTCTCTCTCTCTCTCTCTCTCTCTCTCTCTCTCTCTCTCTCTCTCTCTCTCTCCACACACACACACACTACACACACACAAGCAGAAACATGTAAGATACTGACATACAAGCAGAAACATGGGAAATACTGACATACAAGCAGAAACATGTGAGATATACTGATATACAAGCAGAAGAAACATGTGAGATACACCAACATACAAGCAGAAACATGTGAAATAATGACATGCAAGCAGAAACATGTGAGATACTGACATAAAAGTAGAAACATGTGAGATATCCTGACATACATACAAGTAGAAACATGTGAGATATACTGACACTCTAGCAGAAACATGTGAGATATAGTGACATACAAAGAGAAGAAACATGTGAGGTATACTGACATGCAAGCAGAAGAAACATGTGAGATATACTGACATGCAAGCAGAAACATGTGAGATATAATACTGACATACAAGGATAAGAAACATGTGAGATATACTGACATTCCAGCAGAAACATGTGAGATACACTGACATTCTAGCAGAAACATGTGAGATTTACTGACATACAAGGAGAAGAAACATATGAGATATACTGACATACAAGGGGAAGAAACATGTGAGATATAATACTGACATACATGTGAGATCTACTGATATACAAGCAGAAACATGTGAGATCTACTGATATACAAGCAGAAACATGTGAGATACACTGACATTCTAGCAGAAACATGTGAGATTTACTGACATACAAGCAGAAGAAACATATGAGATATTGATATATGTCGTATGAGATATGATGTATGTCAGTATTATATTATAATACTGACATACAAGGATAAGAAACATGTGAGATATACTGACAAACAAGGAGAAGAAACATGTGAGATATAATACTGACATACATGTGAGATCTACTTATATACAAGCAGAAACATGTGAGATCTACTGATGTACAAGCAGAAACATGTGAGATACACCAACATACAAGCAGGAACATGTGAGTGATGCAAACTGACATGCAGAAACATACATGAGCTATAAATGCACTTGTAAACAGAAACCCATGAACTACAAGCCAAAACCCATTAACTGTGAACACAAGCAAAACCCCATGAATTACAAACACACAGACAAACCCCCATGAACTATGAACACAAAGGCAAAACCCCATGAACTGCAAACATTCAAGCAAAAACCCATGAACTATAAACACACAAGCAAAATTCCACAAACAACAAACACACGCAAAAGCCTGTAAGCTATGATCACACAGGCACAAACCCATGAACTATGAACACACAAGCATAAACCCATGAAATGTGAACACACAAGCAAAAACCCATGAACTGTGAACACACAAGAAAACCCCATGAACTGTGAACACACAAGAAAACCCCCACGAACTATGAACACACAGGCAAAAACCCATGAACTATGAACACACAAGCAAAAACCCATGAACTATGAACACACAAGAAAAAACCCCACGAACTATGAACACACAGGCAAAAACCCATGAACTATGAACACACAAGTAAAAACCCATGAACTGTGAACACACAAGAAAACCCCCACGAACTGTGAACACACAAGTAAAAACCCACGAACTATGAACACACAAGTAAAAACCCACGAACTATGAACACACAAGCATAAACCCATGAACTATGAACACACAAGCATAAACCCATGAACTATGAACACACAAGCATAAACCTATAACCTATGAACACACAAGCATAAACCCATGAACTATGAACACACAAACAGATGCACACACACTGTTCATATATATAAACACAACACTCCCAAGCACAAGATGTTATGGAGGGGGAGGGGGGTTAGAAGGGGGAAGGAGGAGGAGGTCTAACATTTTAATTCCTCTCACATACCAGTTACCCATCTTGGGGTGTGGAGGATTAATTACTGATCAAGTTAAACAGAGAACAAAGTTAACCCACAACAGTTTAAAATTATTTTATCAATTCGGAATGACCTCCGACTCTCTCTCTCTCTCTCTCTCTCTCTCTCTCTCTCTCTCTCTCTCTCTGTGCCTCTCGAAATTTCTTAAAGAATCAAAATGCATGACACTATCCAGATTGCTGAAAGAAACGAATGAAAATCACCGACACAATCTCTCCAGGTGTGTTTTTCATGCCATTAACAGACGAAAGAAAAACATTTTGTAATTGAGCTGTTGTTTGTAGACTACTCCTTGTTTCCATTATAAGTCATTGTGGCTGCTTGATGTACCGTTCTTTTGATTATCTTATATGCATTGGCTTCGTGTTTTGCTTTCAAGGTTTATGGTCTTATTGTTTTGTTCGTTTGGATGATGTACTTGGTATGATGTCACCAGGAGAGCTGGCTTAGATGGAAAATGTGATCATCTCTTTTTGCATTTCGTTTCCTTCACTTGCCTTTTTGCCTTGCCCTCTGTATGTATTGTGGCCAAAGGCCAATGTACAGTAAACCTGTTCAGAGTTCTCTCTCTCTCTCTCTCTCTCTCTCTCTCTCTCTCTCTCTCTCTCTCTCTCTCTCTCTCTCTCTCTCTCTCTCATGCCATCAATAAGAGAACAAGCTTGTTGTATTAATATATTTACATCACAAATGAAGATGCGGTTATCATTTTCTTATGATTTTGAGAAACTATGTATATTGATTTTTGCCAGACATAAGGAAGGTACACTTAGATCAAAATAGTGAATTGTGTTTGATACATATGTATTTTTATGCATTTGTGCATTGTCTTCATTATTTCTTTCACTGAAAGTGAGCTTGGTATTGTGTATGTTATCCAGTTTTTGCCCACTCTGTGGCATTGTCCATTTCTCCTACGCCAACCATGTATTATGGCCTGAATACATTAAATTTCTGAGTTCTCTCTGTCTCTGTCTGTCTGTCTGTCTCTCTCACTCTTCACCAAAAGTCTACGTTTGATACTTTCCAAGCCCAGCCTCAAAACACTCATATATATCTATATATATCCAACCTAGTATCTCCCTCTCCCCCCCCCCCCCCCCCCATCCCCCATACATAGTTACACCTCTTATCTATTCCTACTTTCAACAGACATCTCCATCTCTATCACCCTGCCTAGTAGTGTGTGTGTGGGTGTATGTGTGTTTGTGTGTGTGTGTGTGTGTTTGGTTGGTTTCATTCTTACGTCTCTTCACAAAATGTGATAGTAGGCACATTGAAAAAAAAAAGTGTAGGGGAGGGGGAAAGGAATTCTGGGAGTGGGGTAGGGGATTAATGTATTCATTAAATCTACACAGAACTGTAAGAAAAATGTAAATACAAATAATTCTTAAGTACACAATAATAAAAACCCCAATTTCTAACAGAATCTAACGAGTGAACAGTAAAACTATTTGTAACCGTAACCAACGAGAGAAACTCTAAACTGCAGAAGGATAATGTCTTTAAAGTCCTTAATAAGTGTGTGTGTGTGTGTGCATGCGTGCGTGCGTGCGTACGTGCGTGTGTGTGGCTAAATTCGAAATCTGTTAACCTTTTGTCAACAGTCATGAATACATGTGTGGATGGATGGTTCAAATGCGAGTGCTTTGATTTGTTTGCTTTATTTATAAGATTCAACACTCTAAAAAAAAAAGTTCCATATTCTTCTTCCTCTTCTTCTTCTTCTTCTCCTTCTTCTTTTTCTCTTCTTCTTCTTCAGAATTCTTCATCTTCAGCTTCTTCTTAGTATTATTATTATTATTATTATTATTATTGCTATTAAATTCTGGCATGAACAGAAAATGACCAGCCCAGACGTAACAATGTCACTTAAGAAAGTGTGTGTGTTGTTATTAATTATTATTTATATCATCATCATCATCATCATCATCATCATCATCATTTTTGGTAGTAAGAAGAAGAAAGAAAGGCTGCAGCACAGACAGACAGACAGACCAGCATTGTCAGACTTCATTCATCTGTGTCTTCCCCTGCCATAGGCACTGTCTGTCATTCCCTGTGTCAGACTGGTCACCAGCCACACGCAGTGACGCTGTACCAGAATGAACAACACCTAGAGCACAGCAACTCTCCATAGTCTTCCCTGACTGAAGACTGCCAATGATAGTAGTAGTTGTGGTAGTAGTATCATCATTATCAATCATTATTATCATTATTATCTTTGAGATTGCCTTCTTTCAGCTATGGCAAGCTCTTAACACAACAACCTGCACTCTCCTTTAAAAAGGAGAAAAAGAAAAAATCCTCTGAAGTCGGAGTATGGCTGCCTATATGGAGAGGTATACTTAAAAACAAGTCATGCACGCAAAAACTTCTCATTCACTGTGCCATTTCGATCTCTCACAGTGATTCTCAGGTGGGATTTAAAAATTTTCTTTATTTATTCTTTTATATCGAGGATAATGGAATAAGCACTCGTGTGCTTTTTTTTGCATCCAGTCCCCGTGTGTATGCAGTTTTGTAAATTTTTGTCATCCATTCCCACCGGCCCACAATGGCCTACCCTTACAAAAAGCAGAACAGGATTTAACCTGTGTGCAAGATGTTTTGAGTGCGTTCGCACACAGGGCCTCGATTTATAGTCTCATCCGAAGGACTTTTGGGGAGAGAGTGGAGTCAGCACTGATGTTAACTCCAGGAGAAAATATCCTCTCGAACGAGAATCGAACCCGGGTCTTCAGATTGTGAGTGCAATGTTCTAACCACTAGGCTATCCCGTGAGTGAGTCAAGAGCGCACATTCTGGGTGACACCCCCCCCCCCCTGAGAGTGTTGGGCTGGGGAACGCACAACAACACAACAATGACAACACTTACTTACTTACTTAGGCCCATCACTCCCCCTGGAGCATAGGCCGCCAACAACAGTCCGCCAGAGTCCTCTGTCCTGGGCTATTCTCTCCAGCTGTCTCCAGGTATATCATCCCATCTTCCTGGTTTCTGCCTCAAGGTCACGTCGCCAGGTGTTTCTTGGCCTTCCACAATGACAACAGCAACGACATTATCATCTCTGTGTGTGTGTGTGTGTGTGTGTGTGTGTGTGTGTTTGCAGGAACGGTATATCGGTGGCAGTGAAGATCATCAAAAATGTGGACAAATACCGCGAAGCCGCCAAGCTGGAAATCAACGTGCTGGAGAAACTCAAGGAGAAGGACCCCAACGGAAAATAGTGAGTCTGTCTGTCTCTCTGTATGTCTTGTCTGTCTGTTTGTCTGGCTGGTTGGCTGTAGGTCTGCCTGTCTGTCTGTCTGTTTCTGTCTCTCAGTGTCTGTCTGTAGGTCTCCTGTCTGTCTGTTTCTCTGTCTGTCTCAGTGTCTGTCTGTAGGTCTGCCTGTCTCCTGTCTGTCTGTCTCTCTTGTCTGTCTGTTTCTGTCTGTCTCAGTGTCTGTCTGTAGGTCTGCCTGTCTCTTGTCTGTCTGTCTCTTGTCTGTCTGTTTCTTGTCTGTCTGTTTCTCTGTCTGTCTCAGTGTCTGTCTGTAGGTCTGCCTGTCTCTGTCTGTCTGCTGCTCTGATTGTTTGTCTGTTTGTCTCTTTCTGTTTCTCTGTCTGTCTGGGTGCCTGTTTCTCTGTCTGTCGCAGTGTCTGTCTGTAGGTCTGTGTGTCTGCTGCTCTGTATGTTTGTCTGTTTGTCTCTGTCTGTCTGTCTCTTGTCTGTCCATTTCTCTGTCTGTCTCAGTGTTTGTAGGCCTGCCTGTCTCTGTATGTTTGTCTGTTTGTCTCTTTCTGTCTGTCTGTCTCTTGTCTGTCCATTTCTCTGTCTGTCTCAGTGTTTGTAGGCCTGCCTGTCTCTGTATGTTTGTCTGTTTGTCTGTCTGTCTCCTGTGTGTTTCTCTGTCTGTCTCAATGTCTGTCTGTAGGTCTGTCTGTCTGCTGCTCTGTATGTTTGTCTCTGTCTGTCTGTCTCCTGTCTGTCTGTTTCTCTGTATCTCAGTGTCTGTCTGTAGGTCTGTGTGTCTGCTGCTCTGTATGTTTGTCTGTTTCTCTGTCTGTCTCTGTGTCTGTAGGTCTGCCTGTCTCTGTCTGCTACTCTGTATGTTTGCTTGTCTCTTTCTGTCTGTTTTCTGTCCGTCTGTGTGCCTGTCTGCCTCTCTGTCTGTCTGTCTGCTTGCCTCTCTGTCTCTCTGTCTGTCTGTTTCTCTGTCCCTCTATCTACTATCTCTGTATCTGTCTGTCTCTTTGCTTGTCTTCCTGTCTCTCTGTCTGCCTGCCTGTCTCACAGTCTTTCTCTTTCTGTCTGTCTCTGTGTCTCCCTGTTTCTCTGTCACTCTGTCTGTCTCTCTGCTTGTCTTTCTTTCTCTGTCTTTCTGTCTGTCATCTCAGCTGTCTATCTCTCTTTCTACCTGTCTGTTTCTCTGCCTCTCTGTCTCTCTCTCTCTGTCTCTCTGTCTGTCGGTCTCTCTCTCTCTCTCTCTCTCTCTCTCTCTCTCTCTCTCTCTCTCTCTCTCTCTCTCTCTCTCTCTCTCTCTCTCTCTCTCTCTGCCTGTTGCTCTGTATGTTTGTCCTTCTATGGGTTGGTGGGTTGGTTTGTCCTTCTGTATGTATGTCTTGTGTGTTTAGTATATTATTATTTGTTTGGTTGGTTTGGATAGTCAGTATGTCTTCTGTCTGTCTGTCTGCTCTCTTGTCTGTCTGCTCTCTTGTCTGTCTGTCTGCTCTCTTGTCTGTCTGTCTGGGTGTCACGCACACACTTATTCACATATGCACACACAGAGGTGATGGGGCAGTCCATCTCTCAATCCCTGTTGGAACCTAAGCTCTTTTTTCCCCCTAGCCACAAAATCTAATCTTGAGTAGCGGTTGGGATGCTGTGCATTTGGGATAGCCTGGTTGGTTAGAGCGTTGCTGGGTTTGAATCTCATTCAAGAGAACAATTTCTCCTGGAGTTTTATTTATTTATGTATTTATTCTTTTATATCAAGGATAATGGAATAAGCATTTATGTGCTTTTTTACATCCAGTCCCCGTGTGTATGTGGATTTGTGAATTCTGTCATCTGTTCCCACCGGCACACAATGGCCTACTCTTACAAAAAGCGGAACAGGATTTAACGTGTGTGCAAGATGTTCTGTGTGCGTTCACACACGGGACCTCGGAGTTAAAATCCTGGTCCGCTTTACGTAAGAGTAGGCCATTGTGTGCCGGTGGGAACGGATGACAATTTACAAAACCGCATACACACAGGGACTGGATGTAAAAAAGAAAAGCACATAAGTGCTTATTCCATTATCCTCGATATAAAAGAATAACATTTTTAAAAACCCAACAAACATCAGTGCTGACTCCACTCCCCCCAAAAAGTCCTTCGGATGAGACTGTGGACCGAGGTTCCATGTGTGAGCACATGCAGAACATCTTGCGCACACGTTAAAACCTGTTCCACTTTTCGGAAGAGTAGGTGTGTGTGTGTCAGTGGGAACGGATGACTAAATTCACCGAACAGCCTACACACGGGGACTGGATGTAAAAAAAAAAGCATATGAGTGCTTATTCAATTATCCTCGATGTAAAAGAATCTCTCTCTCTCTCTCTCTCTCTCTCTCTCTCTCTCTTCTCTCTCTCTCTCTCTCTCTCTCTCTCTGTGCTTCTTTCTCTGCTTTTCTGTTTCTTCATCCACCTCTCTGTTTCTCTCTCTCTACCTCTCTGTTTCTCTCTCTCTATCTCTCTGTTTCTCTCTCTCTACCTCTCTGTTTCTCTCTCTCTACCTCTCTGTTTCTCTCTCTCTACCTCTCTGTTTCTCTCTCTCTATCTCTCTGTTTCTCTCTATATATCTCTCTGTTTCTTTCTCTCTGTTTCTCTCTCTTCTCTCTCTCTACCTCTCTGTTTCTCTCTCTATCTCTCTGTTTCTCTATATATCTCTCTGTTTCTCTCTCTCTGTTTCTCTCTCTCTCTACCTCTCTGTTTCTCTCTCTATCTCTCTGTTTCTTTCTCTACCTCTCTGTTTCTCTCTATATATCTCTCTCTGTTTCTCTCTCTCTACCTCTCTGTTTCTCTCTCTACCTCTCTGTTTCTTTCTCTATCTCTGTTTCTCTCTCTACCTCTCTGTTTCTCTCTCTACCTCTCTGTTTCTCTCTCTCTACCTCTCTGTTCTCTCTCTCTACCTCTCTGTTTCTCTCTCTCTACCTCTCTGTTTCTTTCTCTACCTCTCTGATTATATCTCTGTTTCTCTCTCTCTTTCCTCTCTGTTTCTCTCTCTACCTCTCTGTTTCTCTCTCAACATCTCTGTTTCTCTCTCTACTCTCTGTTTCTCTCTCTCTACTACTCTGTTTCTCTCTCTACTCTCTGTTTCTCTCTCTCTACCTCTCTGTTTCTCTCTTCAACTCTCTGTTTCTCTCTCTACTACTCTGTTTCTCTCTCTCTACCTCTCTGTTTTCTCTCTCTACCTCTCTGTTTCTTCTCTACTCTCTGTTTATCTCTGTTCTCTCTCTCTACTACTCTGTTTCTCTCTCTACCTCTCTGTTTCTCTCTCTCTACCTCTCTGTTTCTCTCTCTACCTCTCTGTTTTCTCTCTCACATCTCTGTTTCTCTCTCTCTACCTACTCTGTTTCTCTCTCTCTACTCTCTGTTTCTCTCTACTCTCTGTTTCTCTCTTACCTCTCTGTTTCTCTCTCTCTACCTCTCTGTTTCTCTCTCTCTACCTCTTGTTTCTCTCTCTCTACCTCTCTGTTTTCTCTCTCTACTCTCTGTTTTCTCTCCTACCTCTCTGTTTCTCTCTCTCTACCTCTCTGTTTTTCTCTCTACTCTACTGTTTCTCTCTCTCTACCTCTCTGTTTTTCTCTCTACCTCTATGTTTCTCTCTCTCTACCTCTCTGTTTTTCTCTCTACCTCTATGTTTCTCTCTCTCTACCTCTCTGTTTTTCTCTCTACCTCTATGTTTCTCTCTCTCTACTTTCTGTTTCTCTCTTCCTCTACTGTTCTCTCTACTCTACTCTGTTTTTCTCTCTACTCTTGTTTCTCTCTCTACTCCTGTTTCTCTCTCTCTATCTCTGTTTTCTCTTACCTCTTGTTTCTCTCTCTACCTCTCTGTTTTTCTCTCTACCTCTATGTTTCTCTCTCTCTACCTCTCTGTTTTTCTCTCTACCTCTATGTTTCTCTCTCTCTACCTCTCTGTTTTTCTCTCTACCTCTATGTTTCTCTCTCTCTACTACTCTGTTTCTCTCTCTACCTCTCTGTTTCTCTCTCTCTACTACTCTGTTTCTCTCTCTACCTCTCTGTTTCTCTCTCTACCTCTCTGTTTCTCTCTCTACCTCTCTGTTTCTTTCTCTCTGTTTCTCTCTCTCTCTCTCTCTCCCTCTCTCTCTCCCTCTGTTTCTCTCTCTATCTCTCTGTTTCTCTCTATATATATCTCTGTTTCTTTCTCTCTCTCTCTACCTCTCTGTTTCTCTCTCTATCTCTCTGTTTCTCTTTCTACCTCTCTGTATCTATCTCTCTGTCTCTCTCTACCTCTCTGTTTCTCTCTCTGTTTCTGTCTCTCTCTCTACCTCTCTGTTTCTTTCTCTATCTCTGTTTCTCTCTCTACCTCTCTGTTTCTCTCTCAACATCTCTGTTTCTCTCTCTACTACTCTGTTTCTCTCTCTACCTCTCTGTTTCTCTCTCTACTACTCTGTTTCTCTCTCTACCTCTCTGTTTCTCTCTCAACATCTCTGTTTCTCTCTCTACTACTCTGTTTCTCTCTCTACCTCTCTGTTTCTCTCTCTCTACCTCTCTGTTTCTCTCTCTACCTCTCTGTTTCTCTCTCTACTACTCTGTTTCTCTCTCTACCTCTCTGTTTCTCTCTCAACATCTCTGTTTCTCTCTCTACTACTCTGTTTCTCTCTCTCTACCTCTCTGTTTCTCTCTCTCTACCTCTCTGTTTCTCTCTCTACTACTCTGTTTCTCTCTCTACTACTCTGTTTCTCTCTCTACCTCTCTGTTTCTCTCTCTCTACTACTCTGTTTCTCTCTCTACCTCTCTGTTTCTCTCTCTACTACTCTGTTTCTCTCTCTACCTCTCTGTTTCTCTCTCTACCTCTCTGTTTCTCTCTCTACCTCTCTGTTTCTTTCTCTACCTCTCTGTTTCTCTATCTCTCTGTTTCTGTCTCTATCTCTGTTTCTGTCTCTGTCTCTCTGTTTCTGTCTCTGCATCTCTGTTTCTGGTTTCAGTTATAAATGGCTATATTCATGTGAATTGTGTCTCTGCGTGTTTCGCAGTCACTGTTGTAGGTCTGTGTGTGTATGTGCGTGCGCGTGTGTGTGTATGGCAGTCACGGCTATAGTGTGTGTGTTATTTATTTATGTATCATTATGTATTCATTTGTTTATTTATTTATTTATTCATTCTTTTAAATGGAATTATTACATGTGTGTGTTGTGTGTATGTGTGTGTGCACGCGTATGTGTGCGAGTGTGTGCATGCATCCATGCATGTGTGTGTATGTGAGGGTGTGTATGTGTATTTATGAATGTGTGAGTGTGTGTGCATTTGTGTGTGAGTGAGTGAGTGTGTGTGTGTATTGTGTGTTTGTGTTATTTATTTAATCATTCATTCGTTCTTTTATATTGAGGATGAATGAATTATTAGAAGAAATTAAACTTTCGTGTGTGTGTGTGTGCATGCATATGCGTGAGTGTGTGCTTGTGTGTTTGTGTGTGTGTGTGCGTGTGTGTGTGCGTGTGTGTGTGTGTGTTGCAGTATGTGTGTACAAATGGGGGACTGGTTGGACTACCACGGCCATATCTGCATCTCCTTCGACATGCTCGGTCTGAGCGTCTTTGATTTCATGGTGAGTAGCCAAAAGCCTTCACTTGGTACCTTCAAATCCAGCCTCAAAACACACTTATTTCCCATCTGAGACTTTCCCCTCATATCTACCCCTACTTTTCAACAGCATCCTTCATCTCCTAAGTGTGTTCACGGGTGTGTGTGTGTGTGTGCGTGTGTGTGTGTGTGCGTGTGTGTGTGTGTGTGTGTGTGCACGCGCACGTGCGTGCATAAATTTGAAATATGTTATTCATTACATTTGAGGAAAGTTGCATGCGCGTAAATGACTTTGAGTGCAAGCGCTTCGATTTGTTTGTTTTACAAGATTCAGCGCTATATAAATTCCATATATTATTATTATTATTGTGTTGTTTGGTTTGAGCTCAATTATTAGCCTGTGAAAATAACATTGTGTTATGTCGTGTTATGTTGTTCGGGTTGACAGAAGGACAACAGCTACACAGCGTACCCCATCGAACAAGTGCGTCACATGTCCTACCAGCTGTGCTACGCTGTCAACTGTGAGTTTCCTCTTCCTATTTCCTGTTCCTAGTTCCTCTTCCTGTTCCTATTTCCTCTTCCTGTTTCCTCTTCCTGTTTCCTGGTCATACTCTTATTTGCATAGATCTATCTTCTCTTGGCTGTCTGTCTTCCTTTATTTATCCTGGGTTTTTTGTTGTTTGTTGGTTTGTTGTTGTTTGGTTGTTGTTGTTTGTTTGTTTGGGTTTGTTGTTGTGGTTTGTGGGGTTTTTTGGGGGGGAGTTCATTCCAAATTTGTAAATGACCTACACTGACCTCAAACCAGACAACATTCTCTTCGTTGATAGTTGTTGTTGTTGTACAGTGCTTTGTTGTTTTTGTTGTACAGTGCTATAATTATTGTTGTTGTTGTTGTTATTGCGTGTTACGGTTCTACACCAGAATCATCTGACCCAACATTGACCTCAAGCCAGGAAACATTCTCTTTGTTGATTGTTGTTGTTTTGTTATACAGTGCTATAATTGTTGTTGTTGTTGTTGCGTGTTACAGTTCTACACCAGAACCAGCTGACCCACACTGACCTCAAGCCAGAAAACATTCTCTTCGTTGACTCTGACTACCACACCGTCTACAACGAGAAAAAGGTGGGGGTGGGGGGGGGGGGGGGGGGGGGGAGAGTGTGTGTGTGGGAGGGGGGAATGTGTGTGTAGGTGTGGGGATTGGGGGTGTGGGGGGGGGGGGGGAGAATTTGGGGGGGAGTGTGTGTGAGACAGAGAAATAAAGAGAAAGAAATAAAGAGGGAGAGAGTGTGTGTGTTCGCATGTGTGTGTGTGTGTGTGCTTTATTCTTGTGGGGCTTTTTTTTCCCCTTGGGTTTGATTTTGTTTGCTTTGTTTTTATTTTTGCTGTTGTTTTTACAGATTTCTTTTTATTAAAGATGGATAGTGGATTAAAGAGATGGACATTCGATCTGAGATGGAAGGATATGATTATGGGTTTATTGTAGGGGTTTTGGGTTTGTTTTGTTATATGATTATTTACTGTCGGATTTGGGTGAGAGGGGGAGTGTGTGTTTTGGGGTGGGGGGGGTTTTGTGGGGGAGGGGGGGGAAGGGGGGGGGGGATTTTTGCTTTGTTTTGTTTTTTAACCTCTAAGGGTTACAAGTAATGAATTGTCCAAGTGGGTGCCTTTGGTGTGTTCAGCGACGAGACGAACGACGAATAAAACGGACGGACATTCGTCTCATCGACTTCGGGTCGGCGACTTTTGACCATGAGCACCACAGCACCATCGTCAGCACCCGCCACTACCGCGCCCCTGAGGTCATTTTAGGTCAGCGCCGCTCTGTTTGTGTGTGTGGATTGGGGGGGGGGGGGGGGGGGGGGGGGGGGGGGGGGTGTTGTGGTGTGTGTAAAAAAAAAAAAATGTAATTTAAAAACAAAAAATTTAAGTTAAATCTATGGTTTGATATATGTCTAAAAAGATACGTTTTCTAGAAAATGTGTTTAATCTATGGTTTGATATGTGTCTCAAAAGAAACATTTTGTAGAAAATGTGGCGAGTTTAATCTATGGTTTTGTATGTGTCTCAAAAGAAAGGTTTTCTAGAAAATGTGACGAGTTTAATCTATGGTTTTGATATGTGTCTCAAAAGAAAGGTTTTCTAGAAAATGTGACATGGTTTGATATGTGTCTGAAAAGAAAGGTTTTCTAGAAAATGGGATGAGATTAATCTATGGTTTCATATGTTCTCAAAAGAAAGGTTTTGTAGAAAATTTGAAGAGTTTAATCTCTTGTTTTCATAATGGTGTGTCTAAAAAAAAAAAAAGACAAGTTTTCTCGCAAATGTCCCGAAATTCTGAAAACTCACAAGAGGAAGAGTTTGATATATCATGCAGTGTGTGTCCAAAAAAGACCAGCTTTTCTTCCAAAAATGCACCCCCAAAAAACAAATTATGAATTATAGGAAGACAGTCTTTTCGCTTGTTTGTTTGTTAATCAGTCCTGTTTGCAAGAGAGTGACAACTCTTGTCTTTTAACGCTTGTGGATTTGTATCCTTTTTGTCCAGAACTGGGATGGGCCCAGCCCTGCGACGTGTGGAGTGTAGGCTGCATCATGTTCGAGCTGTACACTGGGTACACCCTCTTCCAGGTAAAACGCGCTGCGCTGGTGGTGTTCAGGGTAAAAGAGACGCCGGTGTTTAGGTCAAGTACATGCCGGTGTAACACCGGTCAAATAGACACCGGTGTTGCCGGTAAATAGACGCCGGCGTTCGGTGTAAATAGACACTGGTGTTGGTGGTAAATAGATGCTGTGTTTGTGGTAAGCAGACACTGGTGTTTGTGGTAAATAGAGGCTGTGTTTGTGGTAAATAGATGCTGTGTTTGTGGTAAGCAGACACTGGTGTTTGTGGTAAATAGAGGCTGTGTTTGTGGTAAATAGATGCTGTGTTCATGGTAAGCAGATGCTGGTGTTCGTGAAGACGCTGTATTCGTGGTAAATAGACACTGTGTTCCTGGTAAATAGATGCTGTGCTCATAGTAAAAAGACGCTGTTTTCATGGTAAATAGACGCTGTGTTTGTGGTAAATAGACGCTGTGTTCGGTGTAAACAGACACTGTGTTCATGGTAAATAGATGCTCATGTTAAAGGTAGATAGATGCTGATGTTAAAGGTAAATAGATGCTGATGTTAAAGGTAGAAAGACTCCCGTGTTCAATGCAAATAGACGCTGTGTGATTGATGAGTGTACAATGTCTGTTGAATGCGTGGTCTGTTGTGTGTTTGTATTGTTCAATGTATGTATGTATGTATGTATGTCTGGTGTTCAATGTATGTATGTGTAATGGTGCTGTTTGCGATTATATGTATGTATGTATGTTGGTGTTGTTCAATGTATGTATGTGTATGGTGCATGTTTGCCGCATATATGTATGATGAATGTGTGTTTACTGTGTGTAAGATGTGTGTTCACAATGTGTGTACACTGTGTGTTCAGTATGTGTTTACTCCGTGTGTGCAGACCCACGACAACAGAGAACATCTAGCGATGATGGAGAGAATTCTGGGTTCTCTCCCTTACCGCATGGCCAAGAAAACCAAGTGAGTGGTTCCACCCCCCTCCCCCCCAAAGTCCTCACCTCCCCCCTACCCCAAGTGATCACTGCCCCCCCCCCCCCCCCCCTCCCCTCCCTTTCCTGCCTTCTGTCATCAATTATACAAACCTCTCCGAAATCTGACAAATACCAAACAGCCTCATTCTCACCTACATTCCGGGTCATGTCGGCATTTCAGGGCAGCAAGTGAGAGGACGCTGACCTGTTTGCCAAGACTGTCACCTCAGATAGAAATCTCTGCTGTGTCCGCGATGTGATGTGATGATACGTGCACTTAAAGAAGTTAGAATCCTAAAGCAGATAGGACGTGCAGTTTCTCTGGCAAGAAGATTGCAATACCCAGACAGTAGTAACTTGTTTTTAGTTTGTAGTTATTATTATTATTATTTTATATCAAGGATAATGGAATAAGCACTCGTGTGCTTTTTTACATCCAGTCCCCGTGTGTATGCGGTTTTGTAAATTCTGTCATCCATTCCCATTCTGTCATCCGTTCCCACACAATGGCCTACTCTTACAAAAAGCGGAACAGGATTTAACGTGTGCGCAAGATGTTCTGCGTGCGTTCGCACACGGGAAATCGGTTTATAGTCACATCAGATGTGCTGTGTAACCAGAGGAAGGTTCTTCTTGTCACAGTAACCAGAGGAAGGTTCTTTCTTCTTGTCACAGTAACCAGAGGAAGGTTCTTTCTTTCTTGTCACAGTAACCAGAGGAAGGTTCTTTCTTTCTTGTCACAGTAACCAGAGGAAGGTTCTTTCTTTCTTGTCACAGTAACCAGAGGAAGGTTCTTTCTTCTTGTCACAGTAACCAGAGGAAGGTTCTTCCTTTCTTGTCACAGTAACCAGAGGAAGGTTCTTCCTTTCTTGTCACAGTAACCAGAGGAAGGTTCTTCCTTTCTTGTCACAGTAACCAGAGGAAGATTCTTCCTTTCTTTCTAGTCGCAGTAACAGAAAGGAGGAGTACATTGTTGTACTGACCAGGTCAGACGTGGGGTCATTTGACATGACCCCCGTCCACTTAACCTCCAAAGTGCAAAGAAATCACTTGATTTGTGTGTGTGTGTGTGTTGTGTGTGTGTGTGTGTGTGTGTGTGTGTGTGTGTGTGTGTGTGTGTGTGTGTGTGTGTGTGTGTGTGTGTGTGTGACTTGGGATATAGATGGATATCCAACTATCTTGAGCATTGAGACGTTCAGGATGTTGGACACAAGTTTTTTTTTAGTGCACTTTCCACATAGATTCTGTTCAGTGATGCGTGTGATGTATGGATAACTATAAATGGATAATCAATAGATAACTAAATATCAGGCATCATGAGCATTGAGATGTCTAGGACGTTTAGACACAAGCGTTTCACTGCAAATTCCACATACAGTATTACTTTTCAGGCACCGCATTTTAAATTTTTTTTTTTTTTTTTTGGAAAGAGAATCTGGCAATCTTTTCATCTCTCAAGTTCAAACAAACGCTGTGCTAATTCACATCTCACTTACTGATTTCACTTCACCTTCACCTTCACCTATCCCGTAGCCCTGTAAATCGTAGGCGCTCCGATGAAGATTTTGCAACCAGCTTCCTCCACTCCCCGCCGCGGTCCTCAGCTTTTGGAAGTAAATCGTTCCACCCAAGATCAGTCCACTCTCTGATGTTGTCTTCCCATCGGTTTTCTCTGTCTGGTTTAGTTCATTTTTAATCATTGAAGTTGTGATTGGTGTGATCCAGTGGCAGAGTGGTGTGGGGACTGCTCTGCTCTGTGATTTTATGAATGGCTTTCCTGTGTTGAGGTTAGTCACGATTGAATAGTTAGATGTTCAACTCTGGGTCTTTTTTTAATTTTGTAAGTTATTAGCTGCACGATTTTTTTAAAAACTTCTATCCATGATAAGATGGCAGACAATGATAGGGTCTCTGTGGTCAGCAGAGCTATAAACACCAGGATTGGATTGGATTAGCCCAAGAACCAATCGTCTTCTGTGTGTCTTTCTATCCCTTGAACTGATTATTTCTGTGGGATTATTGCCCCCCCAAACCAGTGTCATTTTTGGGTGTCATTTTTTAACACCATGGATCAGTTATTTGTGTATCGTTTTGTCCCCAAGAGCCAGTTACTTCTGTACATCTTTTTACCCCAAGAACCAGTAACTTTATATCTGTTTGCCCCAAGAACCATTTGTTTCTGTGTATCTTTTTGCCCCAAAAAACCCTAGTTATTTCTGTCTATCTTTTTGCCTCAAGGAACCAATTATTTCTGTGTATCTTTTTCCCAAAAAACCACAATTATTTGTATCTTTTTGCCCCAAGAACCAATTATTTCTTGTGTATCTTTTTGCCCCAAGAACCAATTATTTCTTCATAATTTTTTGCCAGAAAAACCAATTATTTCTATCTTTTTGCCCCAAGAACCAATTATTTCTATCTTTTTGCCCCAAGAACCAATTATTTCTGTGCATTTTTTGGCCCCAAAAAACCAATTATTTCGGTGCATTTTTTGGCCCCAAGAACCAATTCTCATGCATCTTTTTGCCCCAAGAACCAATTATTTCTATCTTTTTACCCCAAGAACCAACTATTCTATCTTTTTGTCCCAAGAACCAATTATTCATTTTATTTGCCTGAAGAACCAATTATTTCTATCTTTTGGCCCCAAGAACCAATTATTTCTATGCTTTTCACCCCAAGAACCAATTATTTCTTGTATATCTTTTACCCCAAGAACTAATTATTTCTGTGCATCTATTAGCCCCAAGAACCAACTATTTATATCTTTTTGCCCCAAGAACCAACTATTTCTATCTTTTTGCCCCAAGAACCAATTATTTCTTCATAATTTTTGCCCAAAGAACCAATAATTTGTATCTTTTTGCCCCAATAACCGATTCTTCTTCTTTTTTTTTGCCCCAAGAACCAACTATTTATATCTTTTTTGCCCCAAGAACCAACTATTAGTGTCTTTTTGCCCCAAGAACCAATTATTTCTTGTGTATCTTTTCACCCCAAGAACCAATTATTTCTTGTGTATCTTTTTGCCCCAAGAACCAACTATTAGTGTCTTTTCACCCCAAGAACCAATTATTAGTATCTTTTCACCCCAAGAATCAATTATTTCTTGTGAATCTTTTTGCCCCCAAAACCAATTATTTCACAAGAACCAATTATTAGTATCTTTTCACCCCAAGAACCAATTATTTCATGTGTATCTTTTTGCCCCAAGAACCAATTATTTCTTGTGCATCTTTTTGCCCCCAAAACCAATTATTTCACGAGAACCAACTAGTAGTATCTTTTCGCCCCAAGAACCAATTATTTCATGTGTATCTTTTTGCCCCAAGAACCAATTATTTCTACCACGGCCGTCTGGACTGGGACCCATTGACCCCGGCCGGGCGGTACGTGCGTGAGAACTGCAAGCCCCTCTATGTAAGTAGCAGTATATGTGGCATGCTGGGTATGTGGGCATAGCCGCTGCACGTACATCAGTCAGTAGTGTGTGTGTGTGGGTATGTGACATGACAGGCTTTTTTGGGGCGAGTGGGCAGTGTGCTCATCACATTTTTTTTGGGGGGGGGGAGAGACGGTATGGAGTGTTTGATTACGGTTGATGATGGTAACTGTTGATAGTGTTTGTTGATTTTTGGTGGGGGGTTTTGAGCGGATGGTGTTGACGATTTAGCTTGATGGGGGTTTTTAATGATACAGTTGTCTTTGTTTGTTGTTGTTGTTGTGTGTGTATGTCTGTCTTCTGCCTGTTTATTGTTTGTCAATGTTCTGTCCATCATTATGTGTGTCTGTCTGTCTTCCGTCTGTCTGTCTTTTTGTTTGTCTGTGTTGCTCAGCAGCGCAGGTCCAGTGTGAGTGATGTGTCCCTGTCTTGTGTGTATTTTTTTTTAACCCTGAGGACCGCGCGCATCGAATCCATCCACCTCTCTCTCACCCCCTCCCTCCCTGCCCCTCCCTCTCTTTCCATCTCCCTCTCCCCTCACTGTCTCCTCACTTTGACTCTACACCTCCTCCCCCCCCCTCCGCCAAATCCCTCACCTGCCTGTTGCTGGCAAGAGGTGAGGGGATTTATTGGCAAAGGGGTTCATTGGCAAAAAGTGTTCATTGGCAAGGTTTTATTAGGAAGGGGTTCATTGGCAAGGTTTTATTAGGAAGGGGTTCATTGGCAAGGTTTTATTAGGAAAGGCTTCATTAGCAAAGGGGTTCATTTGCAAGCGGTTCATTGGCAAGGGGGTTCATGAGGAAAGGGGTTCATTGGCAAGGGGGTTCATGAGGAAAGGGGTTCATTGGCAAGTGGTTCGTTGGTAAGAGGTTCATTGGCAAGAGGCATAGGGATTCATTAGCAAGGAGTTTTTATTAGCAGGGGGGATTTCATTGGCAAGGGGTTCATTAGCAAGGGGTTTCATTGGCAAGAGGTTTTATTAGGAAGGGGTTCATTGGCAAGGGTGTTTTTTTAGCAAAGGGGTTCATTGGCATGGGGTTCATTGGTAAAGAGGTTTATTAGCAAGGCGTTTCATTAGAAAGGAGGTTCATTAGCAAGGGGTTCATTAGCAAAGAGGGTTCATTGGCAAGGGGTTCATTGATGAAAGGGGTTCATTGGCAAGAGGTTTGGGGTTTCATTAGCAAAGTAATTCATTGGCAAGGGGGTGTTAATTGGCAAGAGGTTCATTGGCAAGGGGTTTTATTAGTAAGGGGTTCATTGGCAAGGGGCTTTATTAGTAAGGGGTTCATTGGCAAGGGGCTTTATTAGTAAGGGGTTCATTGGCAAGGGGCTTTATTAGTAAGGGGTTCATTGGCAAGGGGCTTTATTAGTAAGGGGTTCATTGGCAAGGGGCTTTATTAGTAAGGGGTTCATTGGCAAGGGGCTTTATTAGTAAGGGGTTTTATTGGCAAGGGGTTTCATTAGAAAGGAGGTTCATTGGCAAGGGGTTTCATTAGAAAGGAGGTTCATTGGCAAGGGGTTTCATTGGCAAAGAGGGTCCATTAGCAAGGACGTTTTTTCATTGACAAGGGGTGTGGCGTCCTGTTTCCTTGTCTTTTAATTTTTCACTTTTCGGTTTAGGTTTTGCCGTGCTGACAGCTGTGTGATCTAGTGCAGCATGTTGTGCAGAACAGCTATGACCGTAGTGATTATGATAACTATGATGGTTTTTGACACTGGTTGTTGTTGCTGCATGATGTCTGTGACGCTAACTAGTTACCATGGTTATGACGTCTGTTTTACTAACTAACAGTTCTGTGAGCTAGTGCATCATGAAAGTGCAGAACAGCTACGACCCTGGCTGGTTGTTCTGGTGTGACGACTGTACTAACAGTTGTGTGAGCTAGTGTAGCATGACGTGCAGAACAGCTACGACCCTGGCTGGTTGTTCTGGTGTGACGACTGTACTAACAGTGCTGTGATCTAGTGCAGCATGTTGTGCAGAACAGCTACGACCCTGGCTGGTTGTCCTGGTGTGACAACTGTACTAACAGTGCTGTGATCTAGTGCATCATGAAAGTGCAGAACAGCTACGACCCTGGCTGGTTGTCCTGTAGTAACAGCTGCATGTCTAGCGCTCAGTGAAGCCAGTCCTGGCTGTGAGGTCAGCGACCTGACCTCCCTGCACTGTGGCGATGTGTGTGTGACCCGAGAGGTCAAGGACGGGGTCAGTCACTTCTCGGTCGTGTTCCGACCCGACCTGACCTGACCTGACCTGACTGACTTCCCTCCCCTTAACTCCTTGAGGAGTCGTTGGGTCACTGCGCTGAAGTCTTCAGATGAAACGAGAAACTGATCAGTTTTTACATCGCGATAGTTCGTGTTAATTTGGGCCTGGGTTGGGATGAGGTTTTTTTAAACACGTGTTTAATCAAAGCACGAGGAAAGAAAACCACCTTGATATTTCAATACAAGGTAGTAGAAGAATGGATCTATAGGTTTTTTTATAATCTATAAAAATCGACAACCTGATCCTCACCTGCCTTTAAAAAAAAAGCCTCTTAACAGTGGGGAAACAAGTGGGTCAGGTGCAATATGACTCATTTCGTGGTGAGAGCGTCACGTCACGTTTGAACCCAAACCCGTTTGTGCGCATCATGAAAACATTGGCGTACTTAGAATTTTTTTTTTTTTTTTAAATTATTATTTTATCTTATTCTTTTATTTCGAGGATAATGGAATAAGCACTCGTGAGCTTTTTTTTTCCATCCGGTCCCCGTGTGTATGCAGTTTTGTAAATTTTGTCATCCGTTCCCAACCTGCACACAATGGCCTACTCTTCCGAAAAGTGGAACGGGATTTTAACATGTGCGCAAGATGTTCTGCGTGCGTTCGGCACATCGGGACCTCGGTTTATAGTCTCATCCGAAGGAGGACTTTTAGGGGGGAGAGTGGAGTCGGCACTGATGTTGTTAACTCCAGAGAGGAGAAAAAATCCTCTTGAACGAGAATGGAACCCGGGTCAGCAGATCATGAATGCATCACTCTAAAACCACCAGGCTGTCCTGTCCCGTGAGTGATCTTCAGTTTAACGTCTATTCACATTTAGTGCTTTTAGACGGTCCCGTGTGTGTGTGTGTGTATATATATATATGCATGCTACAACCCTGTTTGCTCATGCCTCTGTTTGTGTGTGTGTGTGTGTGTTCCTGCATTTTTCCTGGCTGGCATGGGGGTGTCGTTGGGTGACCTTTTGAAGGAGGCAGAAGTATTTTCGCAACGGGCGCGTAAACCTGGATGAGAGGAGCACCATGGGAAGGCGCGTCAGAAAGTGCACCAAGCCTCTGCTGGTAACCGTTATACGTCTTCGGGTTTTTGTGGGGTTTTTTTGTGTGTGGTTTTTTTTTTTTTAAATCTTCACCATCTATTTTTTTCTTGTCTTTCTTTTTGTCTTGGGTCTTTCAGTGTGTGTTTGTGTGTGTGCGTATGTGTGTGTGTGGGGGGTGGGTGTTTGTGTGTGTGCGTGCGTGCGTGCGTGTGTGTGTGTGTGTGTGGTGTATGTATGTGATGATCTGTCTGTCTGTACTTCTTTCTGTCCTCTCTGTCTCACTTTATCTGTCGCTGTCTGTCAGCCTGCCTCTCTCTCTCTCACTCTCTCTCTCTCACTTTAGGCCTCTTAGTGTTTGTCTCTGTCTCTCCCTCTGTCTCTCTCTGTCTCTATCTCTGTCTCTTGCTCTTTCCGTAAGTTTTTGTGTTTTTAAATGTTTCGTCTTATTATTGTGAAGTCTTTCATTTTCTTTTTTCTTTTTTTTTTTCCCTGTCTCATTTTCAGCTTTTTTTTCATTTTTCAATTTTTTTTTAAACATTTTTTTTTAACAAGCAGACGGGTTATCATGGCATGAAAGAAAAAATTGCATCCAGTATAGAACATAGAACTTTGTGAAGGGGAGTCTCCCCCCCTCCTCCCCCTGTTAATAAATTCTAACCCTACCCAAACCCTAACACTATAATCTTAACACTAATCCTTCTCTTCTTCTTCTTCTTCTTCTTCTGTTTCTTCTTCTTCTTCTGCTTCTTCCTCTTCTTCTTCTTCTGCTTCTTCTTCTCTTCTTCTTCTTCTTCTTCTCTTCTTCTTCTTCTTCTTCTTCTTCTTCTGTTTCTTCTTCTTCTTCTTCATCGACTCAATGCCCGTCCTGGGTTGACCCTTACGGTTGGCCAGGGCGTTGCTACAAGGAACGACAGTAGAGTTGGTTTTATACCCTGCTTTAATCTGTGGATAGTTGCACGTTTTTAATCTAAAATTTAAAAGTTGACGAGGTGACACAGCCCTGATAATATGGCCTCTGTGGTCGGCGGGGCTGTGAACAACAGGATTGGATTGGATTGGAACGGTGATATAGCAGTGTGTGTCAGCTGCGTGTGTGTGCATGCATGTCATGACTGCCAGTGTTTAACAGCTTGCTTGCACATGAAGCCTTGTCGAGCTGGGAAGTGGGTCGGCAATGTTCGGGGCAACTGACCGTGCGATGCGTAAGTTTGTCATTTTTTAGTGTGGTTTTTGTATGTATGTGTGTGTGCGTTATTTTGTTCCTAACTGTCCTATTGTCTGTTTAAGATAAAGGCCAGACTAGGTACCTAGTTTTAGAATCAAATTTGTGGTATGAATGGGATTGATATTATGGGTGAACATTGTTAGATATCACTTAGAACTTGTGTGTTAGTGTGTGTCTGAGTGTTTTGTGAGTGTTGTGTGTATGTGTTGTGAGTGTGTGTGTGTATGTGAGTGTGTGTATGTGAGTGTGTGTGTGTGTGTGTGTATGTGAGTGTTTGTGTGTGTGTTCCTTGGATAGTGTGGTAGGTGTGTGTCATTGTCAGTGGTTGTGGCGGTGTGTATTATTGTTGATGTTATGATATAGTGTGTGTTATTGGTGGGTGTTAGGATATTGTTGGTGTGTGTATTCTTTGTTGTGATTATGGCGGGCGTATCATTATCAGTGTTATTGTCAGTGTTGTGATAGTGTATTATTGTCAAGTGTTCTGATGGTGTGTTATCGTTGGTGTTATGATGATGTATTACTGATGGTGTTATTCATGATGATGTGTATTATTCTTTGGCCTGAATATTGAAAAATGTTGTTATGATGGTGGAAGAAAGTTGCAGACAATGTTGTCAGACAATGGTTCAGATTTCACATTGTTCAGCTGACTTTGTATTAGTGACAACATTTCACATTGTTCACTTTCAGCTGTGACAGTGAAAGCATTTCACATTGTTCACTTTCATCTGACCTTGTGATAGTGACAACATTTCACATTGTTCACTTTTCAATTATGACAGTGACAGCATTTCACATTGTTCACTTTTCAATTATGACAGTGACAGCATTTCACATTGTTCACTTTTCAACTGTGGTAGTGACAAACATTTCACATTGTTGACTTTTCAGCTGTGGTAGTGACAGCATTTCACATTGTTGACTTTTCAACTGTGGTAGTGACAAACATTTCACATTGTTGACTTTTCAGCTGTGGTAGTGACAGCATTTCACAATGTTCACTTTTCAGCTGTGGTAGTGACAGCATTTCACATTGTTCACTTTTCAACTGTGGTAGTGACAGCATTTCACATTGTTGACTTTTCAACTGTGATAGTGACAACATTTCACATTGTTGACTTTTCAGCTGTGGTAGTGACAGCATTTCACATTGTTGACTTTTCAGCTGTGATAGTGACAGCATTTCACATTGTTGACTTTTCAGCTGTGATAGTGACAACATTTCACATTGTTGACTTTTCAACTGTGATAGTGACAACATTTCACATTGTTGACTTTTCAACTGTGATAGTGACAACATTTCACATTGTTGACTTTTCAACTGTGATAGTGACAACATTTCACATTGTTGACTTTTCAACTGTGATAGTGACAACATTTCACATTGTTGACTTTTCAACTGTGATAGTGACAACATTTCACATTGTTGACTTTTCAACTGTGATAGTGACAACATTTCACATTCACTTTTCAACTGTGATAGTGACAACATTTCATATTGTTCACTTTTCAACTGTGGCAGTGACAACATTTCACATTGTTCACTTTCCAACTGTGATAGTGACAGCATTTCACATTGTTGTAGTGACAACAGAGGGTTGTTTTTGTTTTTGTTTTTGTTTACTTTAACTTGCTAGAAAATTTGGGAGGGAGGAAGGGGGATAGGCTTATTTATAACTTTGGAAAATATTTAAATTCTTGATATGGCGTAATTATCTTCATGTTGTAGGGCGAGTGTAGAAGGTGATGATTGAAATAGCTGTACGGAGAAAACAGGTCATGATTGTCACCAACACACAAAGAGAGGAAGGAGGGGGGGGGGGGGGGGGGGGGGGGGGATGGAGGTGAGTGGGAGGGGGGGAGGAAAACAGAGAGATTGAGGTTTTGAAAATTAAATCAAGAGTACACAAGCTGGAGATCAAAACAATTTGTAACACTCACAACCCAATCCTGTTAAGTCTCCCTGGGCGAATTTCCGTAAGAATGCAAGCGTACCTTTTGTGTTGGGGTAGTAATATACCAGGTATAGCTCAGTGGTCGGAGCACTCGCTTTTTCCCCCAAGCCAATTTAAGCAGCGTCGAGCGTGGTTGTTACCAGTTGGATGGGTGACCGTTTGCGCCGCGCCTTGGCTTCAGTACAGCCCCTCCCCCAGCTGTAAATGTGTACCTGCCCTCTTTAGGGTCAGGAGGGAAGGTAAAGCAGCGAGGGAGAGGAGATGGGAGCTGTACGCCCTCAATATGCTGGCCCCCTTTAGAGAAGTGAGGTCTCTGACGCCTCGCTCCCCTACGACCTTATAGGTTATGGGACTCCTTTACCTTTACCTTTTTAGTAGTATACCAGGGATAGCTCAGTGGTCAGAGCACTCGCTTTTCCCCCCAGCCAAGTTAAGCAGCGTTGAGCGTGGTTACCAGTTGGATGGGTGACCGTTTGCGCCGCGCCTTGGCTTCAGTACAGTTCCCTCCCCCAGTTCACCCAGCTGTAAATGAGTACCTTGCCCTCTTTAGGGTCAGGGAAGGTAAAGCAGCGAGGGAGAGGAGATGGGCGCCTACCTTCAATATACTGGCCCCCTAGAGAGAAGCTGAGGTCTCTGACGCCTCCCTCCCCTACGACCTTATAGGTTATGGGGAAACACCTTTAAATAATAATAATAATAAATGGAACTTATATAGCGCTATATCTTGCAAAGACAAATAAAAGCGCATTACCTTTACCTTTTTTTAGTATACCAGACATTTCACACCCTCACTCTCCCCGCGTGCGCGCACGCACGCATGCACGCGCACGCGTGTGACCTTGACCTTGGCGTGCAGCACTACCTGGTGGACAAGGAAACGGCCCACGTGGACCTGCTGGACCTCATCGAGAGGATGCTGGAGTACGTGCCCGAGCTGCGCATCACCTTGCCCGAGGCGCTGCGCCACCCTTTCTTCACCCCTTGCAAGCGCGAGATGCGCGAGCTGGCTCTCATGAACTCCTTCGACGACAACACCGACACCACCACCGCCACCGCCAACAACACCACTAACACTAACACCGCCTCCACCACTACTACTAACCACGCTTCCCACTCATCCTCCCTCACCCAGCCTGACAAAGGGGCCGTAGTCTCCCCTGCCCTCACCGCAGCCGCAGCCGCTGCTAACAAGGCCGTACCCCCCCCTTCCCCCGCTGCTGTCGTCATCCCCCCCACCCCCACCCCCCATCCCAGCCTGTAGTGAGCAACGAGAAGAGAGGGAGGGGGGAAGGGAGAGGAGGAGTAGGAGGAGGGGTAGGAGTAGTAGCGGAGGAGAATGTGAAAGAGGATGGGGAGAGGAAGAAGAAGGGAGGAGGGGGGAGTCTGAGAGGAGAGAGGAGGGAGGAAGGGGTGGGGACAACGAAGACGAAGGAGGGAGAGGGAGGGAAGGGAGGGAGGGAGGCGGGCAAAAGTTCCTTGCTGACCATGACCGTGCCCGACGCCCCCAAACGCTGGGCGGGGCTACCCTCCGCCAACTACGCCTCCGACCTCTCCCCCATCGCCTCCCCCACCCCCACCTCCCCTACCCCTACCCCTACCTCCACCCCTCTCTCGAGGCTGGAAGAGTCCAACATCGTCAAACGGCTGGAACGTCAGGCGGCCATCGCCGAATCCCTCAAGGAGCTGGCCACAACGGAGGAAGGGACCGTGGCCGACCGCATCAAGGCCAAAGCCGGCCGCCTGGCCGCCAAAGAGGCCGCGGCCGCCGCTGCCACTACTGCTGGAGAGGTCAAAGGGGAGGCGCCGGTCAAGGCCAGACGTCGGCGCCGTCAAGAGATCGGCAACAAGACGAGGGAGAAGACGCCCCCTTTCAACGCTTTCGCAGCGGCGCGGGAAGAATCGGCTGACAGCGGAGCAGAGAACGACGACATCTCGGCAAACAAAACCACCACCAGCACCACCACCGCAAAATCTGGCCCCCCCACGGAAGAAAAGACCCCCGGGCGGAAGAAACCCGGGTCGGGGGCCGTAGGGGTCGGCGTGCTGCGCATGCCCCCCGTGGCGACCCCGGGTCAGACGGTCATCGAGCTGACCCCGGCCTCCCCGCAGTACCAGGACCCGCCGGAGGTCATGGAGGCGCTGGGCATGGGTCAGTTCTTCAACCAGAGCACCCAGACCCCGGACCGCTTCTACCGGGAGATGTGCCCCAGCCCCCACGAGTTCTCCTCGGTTGCCCCTGCTGTGACCCCAGTCCTGGCGCACAAGAGCACGCAGACCCCCGCGCAGTTCTACCCGCCCATCCCCACGCAGGATGTGGCCATCGACGCCGGGCAGTTCCCTGAGGCAGGGGCGTCTGCCGGAGGCAGCGGTGGCAGCGTCGCGAGCGCGTTGTCTTGGGAGGAGGAGGAGGAGGAGGAGAAGGGGGAGGGAGGTGGAGAGGAGGGGGAGGGTTGGGGAGATTGCGTGTTTGAGGAAGCGCCGGTGAGGGTGTCGGTGATGCCCAAACCGCAGGTGGAGTTGGCTGGAGTGTTCCTCACCCAGCCTCCTGAACAGGAGGAGCAAGAGGGAGGAGGAGGAGGAGGAGGGGAGGGAGGAGGAGGTGGGGAAGGAGGAGGGGGGGAGGTGGTGGTGGTACCGCCGACGGTGGTGCAGTGTTCCGTGGAGTTGTCCGATCCATCCCTGTTTGTGCTACCCACTCCTAACACCCCAACCGCAACCACCACCACCGCCGCAAACCCTCGCTAACCCCACCTCCCTCCCCTCTGCCGCCGCCGCAGCCCCTTCCCCTGTCACCATCACCCTGCAGACACCCCCACCCCCCCTACCCATCCTACCCCCACCCCTACCCTCCCTACCCCTGTGATTCTCCAACAGCCTCAGACCGTCCCCCAACAGCAGCAACAGCCGGTCGTTGTCATGGCAACAACAACAACCCCTCAGGGGAGGAAACCGACAGGCGGGAAGAAAGAGGCCGGCGCTATCCCATCAACCCCTGCTGCCGCTGCCGTAGTCATGCAGCCCTCAGGATCCGTCACCACCGCGACGACGACGATGCTCGCCCCTAACCCTACCCCCACCAGCCAGCATCATCTCCAGCAACCAACCTCCTCCACCACCACTGCCGTCACCACTACTACTACCACTACCACAGCAGCAGTGGTGGCTACTACTACCAGCAACAAGTCTCTCTCCCCGCTGAAGAAAGTGTCGACGGCGACGTCGCCAGGTCCTCAAGCCGTCACTGCAACAGCCTCTGCCTCCACCTCAGCATCTCCCCACAGCCTGGCCGAACAGGAGAGCAAGGTAGGGGGAGGAGGGGTAGGAGGAGGAGGAGGAGAGGGGGCGGAGCAGAAGAAAGCGCGAGCCAAGCAGCGGAGGGAACGCAGGCGAAGACCAGGAGCGACCCACAGCGAGAGCAGCACAGACAGCACCGCCACCCCTCCCTCCACCCCGACCCGCAAAACAGCTTCGGAAGGGGGTCAGGACCGGCTGAAAGCAGGGTCAGGGTCGTCAGCAGCGGCAGGGTCATCATCAGGGGCCGCGAGCGAAGCGCAGGGTAAAAAAAAAGCCCCAGCTCCCAATGCCAGTGCATGTGAGGGGCAGTGCAAGGGAGGCAACCACCGCCTGCCTGCCCCGGTAGTAGCTGGTCACTCTAGGGGAGACAACCCTTTAGGGAGCAGGGAGACGGGGAAGGGGAGGGGGGGGAGAGGGGGGGGGAGGCACAACCCCGGGGAGGGAGGGAAGGAGAAAGCGCTGGGAGGGGGCTCGGGATCGCTCTCGGACGGGGAGGAGTTTGTCTTAGCTGCGGAGGAGTGTTTGGAGGCTGGCACGGTATGTAGCAGCTGAGAGAGAAAGAGAAGTGAGGTGAGGTGGTGGAGATTGGAATTCAGAGTGATGTTACTACTGCTGCTGCCGTTGCTGCTGCTGTTGCTGCTGTTTCCTTCTGCTGCTCCTCGTTCAGCCTGTGATGTGGTCGCTCGCTGGCTGGCTGGCGTGTCCGCTTGCAACAGCTCTCAGCACAGTGTGGCGTGCTGCCCCCTATGGGGGAATGATGATGATGATGAGGATGTGGTCGTGGCCGTGGCCTGCACAGATGTGGCCGTGGCCGTGGCCGCTCTTGTTGTCTGGCCCTTTCCGTTCGGGTTTTGTTTTTTTTAATGTCTTTCCGAGCATTCTGTGATGTGCTGTACGTGATTCGTCATCCCTATACCCCACCCACCCAACAAGAACACCCCACCACCCAACAAGAACACCCCATTCACACCCTAAAGTGACACACCGTCACTGTCACCGCTCCCTCAGATTCCGAATCCTTTTGGGGGGGCGTGCCTTCGAAGCTTTTGTCAACCACCACCTTTCTCCAGTCCTCTCGCACCCAGTCTCTTCAGCCACCTTCAGGGTGTGTCTCTATCTGTCCAGATCTACTCTCTCGCTCTTTTCTGAAAAATTTGTTGGGTTTTTTTTTCTGTAACTGGAGGGCTACACAAGTGGGAGGAAGAGGTTGCTAACTGTAGGTGTTTGAGGAAAGGTGTGGAGTCTCTACTGTGGGTTAATAATAATGATGATAATAATGAATGGAATTTATATAGCGCTATATCTATAATTATAATAATAAATGGAATTTATATAGCGCTATATCTAGAATAATAATAAATGGAATTTATATAGTGCTTTATCTAGAATGAGAATAATAATAAATGGAATTTATATAGCGCTTTTTCTATAATAATAATCACTGGAATTTATATAGCGCTATATCTATAATAATAATAAATGGAATTTATATAGCGCTATATCTATAATGATAATAATAAATGGAATTTGAATAGCGCTGTATCTATAATAATAATATTAATGAATGGAATTTATATAGCGCTATATCTAGAATAATAAATGGAATTTATATAACGCTCTATCTAGAATAATAATAATAATAAATGGAATTTATATAGCGCTATATCTAGAATAATAATAATAAATGGAATTGATATAGCGCAATATCTATAATAATAATAAATGGAATTTATTTCATAATAATAATAATAATAATGTAAGGAATTTATATAGCACTGAATCTTGTAAAGCAACAAATCAAAGCGCTCGATGGAATTTTTCTAGCGCTATATCTATAATAATAATAATGATAAATGGAATTTATATAGCGCTATGTCTTGCAAAAAAACAAATCAAAGTGCTTTCATTCATCCTACTCATTCACATGCAGCCAGTTACAATTAATACTTTTGGGGGGGGGGGTGTTTGGAGTTTTTTTCAAATTCAAATGTATACACACATGCACGCACATATACACACACACTCACACACACACACACACACACACACACACTAAATAATTAATCATCCCATGAAGGGCAGTTACAATACTGACAGACATGATTGATATGAATTATAATCTCAAAAAGATGCAGGAAAGCTACATTTCGTAGTGGTTTAAACATTCAAAGATATCTTCAAATAAAAATATTATACACTCACACACACACAAACACACACCCACGGTGTAGGAATACAATGTTGTAAGGACTGTTGACTAAAAAGACATATAAACGTATCATTCAGATACACACACACTCACACACACACACACACAATCATAGCCACTGGCTGTTTTTCTGTGGGGTTTAATTTTCCCATTTGGATATTTTGGGAGGAAAAACCAGGCCACTTGCGGTGTTAGTGGTGTTTAGTTGGCCAGTAGCAGTGTTGGTCGTGTTCATTACTAGGTTGCTAGCGGTGTTGGTGGTGTTCATTCTTGGCCACTAGCTGTGTTGGTGGTGTTCATTCTAGGCCACTAGCGGTGTTGGTGGTGTTCATTCTTGGCCACTAGCTGTGTTGGTGGTGTTCATTCTAGGCCGCTAGTGGTGTTGGTGGTGTTCATTACTAGGTTGCTAGTGGTGTTGGTGGTGTTCATTCTAGGCCGCTAGTGGTGTTGGTGGTGTTCGTTACTTAGGCCGCTAGTGGTGTTGGTGGTGTTCATTACTAGGCCGCTAGTGGTGTTGGTGGTTTTCATTTCTAGGCCGCTAGTGGTGTTGGTGGTTTTCATTTCTAGGCCACTAGTGGTGTTGGTGGTGTTGATTACTAGGCCGCTAGTGGTGTTGGTGGTGTTTAGTTGGCCAGTAGCAGTGTTGGTGGTGTTCATTACTAGGCCGCTAGTGGTGTTGGTGGTGTTCATTCTAGGCCGCTAGTGGTGTTGGTGGTGTTCGTTACTTAGGCCGCTAGTGGTGTTGGTGGTGTTCATTACTAGGCCACTAGCGGTGTTGGTGGTGTTCATTCTAGGCCACTAGCGGTGTTGGTGGTGTTCGTTCTTGGCCGCTAGCGGTGTTGGTGGTGTTCATTACTAGGCCACTAGCGGTGTTGGTGGTGTTCGTTCTTGGCCGCTAGCGGTGTTGGTGGTGTTCATTACTAGGCCACTAGTGATGTTGGTGGTGTTCATTACTAGGCTACTAGTGGTGTTGGTGGTGTTCATTCTAGGCTGCTAGCGGTGTTGGTGGTGTTCATTTCTAGGCTGCTAGCGGTGTTGGTGGTGTTTAGTTGGCCAGTAGAGGTGTTGGTGGTGTTCATTCTTGGCCGCTAGTGGTGTTGGTGGTGTTCATTACTAGGTTGCTAGCGGTGTTGGTGGTGTTCATTCTTGGCCGCTAGCGGTGTTGGTGGTGTTCGCAGTCTTTCGTCGCTCAGCCATAGGTTACCATGGTGTGAATATTGCAGCTGAAGTTATTTAAAAAACCAGAAAAAAGCCCGAAGAAGATTTTTTATCATCGTGAAAATAAATACCCAGTGCTTTTCTTCCCGCTTTCCCTGGGAGGGAATTTTGTTCCAGGCCTCCTCCCCCCCCCCCCCCCACACCCCCCAACTTCCTCCCTCTCCCTTCTGTACAGATGATATATTACCAGTATATATCTATATTATATAATTATATATAAATGTAATTATGTGTGTGCGTGTGTTGTTGTTTGTTTGTTTGTTTTATGTGGAGGTATAGTTGCACTTGTCCCGCGTTTGCATAGAGAGAGAGAGGACAGAGGCCTTGACCTTGACCTTTGAATGGACAGAGGCCTTGACCTTTGAATGGACAGAGGCCTTGACCTTTGAATGGACAGAGACCTTGACCTTTGAATGGACTCCGTCATGCAGTCTGGGAAAAGTCTTTTGTGTGAAACGTACGTGTGCTGTTTTTTTCTGTGCTGCACTGTGTTTTTTCTAAAACTCAGATTTTGATGATAGATCAGCGCGTTTTTGCCATGAAACATGTATAAAGTCTAGTAGGTCTGCCATGATGATCAGTTTGGTCACTGTCCCTTGTCGTTTTCAGCCTTTTTTTATTTTTTTTTAACGATTTTTTCACAACTGCTGATGCCAATTTTTTTTTTTTTTTTTTTTTTGGGGGGGAGGTGTTTTTTTCTGATTTAATACCATCTCTGTTTGGTTTTTGGGGGGTTCGTTTAAAGCATCACTTCTGTTCATTGAGAAATCAAAGTTTTGGTGTGTTTTTTAGATTGGATAAAATTTTTGTTTTTGTTTTTTTTTAACTGAAAATGCTTAGTGCTTTGAATTGGGGTGGGGCTTTTAGTTCCAAGAATTGTAGGCTTGGGTTTTTGTTTTTCGTTCCAAGAAAAGTAGGCTTGGGTTTTTGTTTTTCGTTCCAAGAAAAGTAGGCTTGGGTTTTTTTAGTTCCAAGAAAAGTAGGCTTGGGGTTTTTTTTTTAGTTCCAAGAAAAGTAGGCTTGGGGTTTTTTTAGTTCCAAGAAAAGTAGGCTTGGGTTTTTGTTTGAAGTTCCAAGAAAAGTAGGCTTGGGTTTTTGTTTGAAGTTCCAAGAAAAGTAGGCTTTGGTTTTTGTTTGAAGTTCCAAGAAAAGTAGGCTTGGGTTTTTGTTTGAAGTTCCAAGAAAAGTAGGTTTGGGTTTTATTTGAAGTTCCAAGAAAAGTAGGCTTGGGTTTTATTTGAAGTTCCAAGAAAAGTAGGCTTGGGGTTTTTGTTTTTAGTTCCAAGAAAAGTAGGCTTGTTAGGGGGGTTTTGACATTTTTCTTGCGGTCAAGATTGTTGGTGTGTGTTTTTCACACTATTTTTTGTTTGTTTGTTCGTTTGTGTGCTTGCTTTGTTTGTTTGTTTGTTTTGGCTAGTGAAAGTCTCCTGTGTTTGAGAAAAGACCTCCTTTTTCTTCTTTCACTTTCGGGCAGGAAAAAGTATTTCTTTTCTCCCGTCATTTCAAAACCAAGGTTTCTGTCAGATTGGGTTTTTTGTTGTTGGGTTTCTCTTGGAGGGAGGAGGGGATTGTTCGTTTGTTTATTTTACCTAAGAGTTTCTTTTCTGCAAGAGATGTTCATGTCGTTTGTTTGTCCTCAGTTTTGTCATTTTAAAAAAGAAGAAAGTGATAATAGAGAATAATGATTTTGATAGTATATAGAAAGAGCGTGCTCTTTTTTTCTTTTTTTAAATATATATGTTGAGGGAAATTTTGGATGTAGGTGTAATTTTGTCGTTTTATGTTGGAGAGAAGTATTGTAGAAAATGTCATTTCATAAGACAGATCATAGTGTGTGTGTGTTGTGTTGTGTTGTGTGTGTTGTGTTGTGTGAGTGTGTGTGGATTGTGTGGTGTGTTGTGTGTGTTGTGTGTGTGCGTGTGTGTGCTTTGTCTGTCTGTGTGTGTCTGTGTGTGTGTAGGATAGGGTAAAGGTATTGAGAAGAAAGGGGTTGTTCTCCCTCCTTTTTACACATACGTCCCCTCACACACAGGAAAGTGGTTGCCTCCAGAAAGCTCAGGATGTCACCAGCTTTTGTTGCCATCCTGAGCAGTGATGAAATATGCACTGCCTGCCTGCCGTGAAACCTTGTTCCGTGTGTGTGTGCGGTGTTGATGGTTCAAATCTCTCTCCGTCCGTCCATCCATCTGTCTGTCCCCTGAGGGCTAACTGTCCGTCTGTCTGCCCATTCTGAGCAAACGACATTCAGACTCTCTGCCATGAAACCTTGTCTCCGTGTGTGTGTGTGCGGTGTTGATGGTTCGAATCTCTCTCCGTCCATCCGTCTGTCCCCTGTGGGCTAACTGTCCGTTCTGAGCAAATGACATCCAGTGCCTCTCCCTGCCGTGAAACCTTGTCTCCGTGTGCGGTGTTGATGGTTCGAATCTCTCTCCATCCGTCCGTCTCTTCCCTGTGGTTAAAACTGTCGTTCCAATCCTCAGCTACGACAGTGAAACCTTGTCTCCACACGCACGCGTGTGTGTGTGTGTGTTGTTATGCGCAGTGTTGTGTGGTTTGCATTCTCCGTCCCTGCGGCTAACTGCCCCCCCCCCCCCCCCCCCCCCCACCCCCACCCCACCCACCACCCACACCTGCCAAAGTCCTGCCGGATTGATAATAATGTGGTCAACCTGTCAACTACACTGCTGGATGTGGATGTGGTGGTCCACCCCAATCATAACTCTACGCCTCCTCTCTCCTTCCTCCCTCCCCCCCTCCCCCCCCATCCCTACCACTACACCTTCCTCCCCTTTTTTGACAACAACACCCCCCACCCACCCACTCCCACCCCCCCCCCCCCCCCCTGCCCCACATGAGCCCAAAACTTCCAAAAACAACAACAAACCAGCGTCTTCATGGAGTTGTCGTCTGCCCGCCTGCCTGTGGAGTTGTCTCCCTTGACATCCCAACCACCCACCCCCCCTCACCACCACCCCCACCCCCCCTCCCCCGAACCTCCCTACCCGACCCCTCAGTTGTCTGCCTCTCTTACCCTCCTCCCTCATCCACACCTCCCCCCCCCCCCCCCCCCCCCCCCCCCCCCCCTCCTCCTTCATTTTCTGTGGAGTGGGTTAAGTACGTACTCTCCTTTGAAAATGTCGTCACGGTATTTGGGGTTGGTGGGGGTTGGGGGATAGAAAGTGGTGGGGGTGGGAGGAGTTGCTAAAATGAGCAGTCAGTGCTGTGGTGGGGAGGGGTAATAATAGTTCTGAAAGAAACAAGCCGATTCTCCAACCCAAATGCATGCTATGGCCTGTGGTATGGACTCTCTCTCTCTCTTTCTCTGTCTGTCTGGTTGCCTGATAAAAAATTAAAAAAAGAAGAAATACACTTGTACAAAAAAATAAAAAAATAAAATGACATACAATGTGGAGATTTTTTTCTAGCGCTTAACAACACTACAGAATATAAACTTTGGTGTGTGGGGGGGGGGGGGGGGGGGGATAGCGCCAGAAGCCTCTACTGGTGGTGGTGGTGGTGGTGTGTTGACGAGACACTGCTGCTGCTGGTGGTAGTGGTGTTTTAACACCAGTCATGTTGACAAGACACCAGTGGTGGTGTTGTTGTTTTATAAAACACCAGTCATGTTCACAAGACACCAGTGGAGGTGGTGGTGTTTTATAAAACACCAGTCATGTTAACAAGACACCAGTGGTGGTAGTGGTGTTTTAACACCAGTCGTGTTGACAAGACACCAGTGGTGGTGGTTTATAAAACACCAGTCGTGTTGACAAGACACCAGTGGTGTTGGTGGTGTTTTATAAAACACCAGTCGTGTTGTCAAGACACCAGTGGTGGTAGTGGTGTTTTAACACCAGTCATGTTGACAAGACACCAGTGGTGGTGGTGTTTTAACACCAGTCATGTTGACAAGACACCGGTGGTGGTGGTGGTGTTTTATAAAACACCAGTCATGTTAACAAGACACCAGTGGTGGTAGTGGTGTTTTAACACCAGTCGTGTTGACAAGACACCACCACCAGTGGTGATGATGTTTTAAACACCAGTCATGTTGACAAGACACCAGTGGATGTGGTGGTGTTTTATGAAACACCAGTCATGTTGACAAGACACCAGTGGTGGTAGTGGTGTTTTAACACCAGTCGTGTTGATGAGACACCACTGGTGGTGGTGGCTTAACTCCAGTCATGTCAACCAGTACCGCTGCAGGTGGTGGTGGTGGTGGTGTTTCAACACCAGACGTGTCGACAAGACACCACCACCGCTGCAGGTGGTGTCTGAACACCAGACGTATCAGACACCACCGCTGCATGCTCCCCATGTCGTGACTACCCGTCTACTTTTCTCCTCTCCTCTCCTCTCCTCTCCTCTGCTTCCCTTCCACTCCTGCAGTCACTGGCATTGTGCTAGCGGCATGGTGTTCGTCATTCTCAACCCCTCCTAACCTGTAGTAGTTAGGAGTAGAGTGTTTATGTTGATGTTGTCGTTATTGTTGTTGTTGTCGTCGTCGGTGCGCTTGTCGTCACTGTCGACAACCGAACAGGAAGACTGGAAGCACTGCGGGAATGCTTGGATTAAAGAAAATGGT
>CM054168.1:2331103-2341103 GCA_028751875.1 Rapana venosa | reverse complement strand
CTTTTGGTACCTAAACTTGGATTTTTTTGTTTTTCTTCTGGGTTTTTTTGGGGGGGTTATTTTTGGGGTTTTGGGGGTTTGTTTGGGTTTTTTTTACAGAGTCGTGTGTGTGTGACCAGTCATTGTGACCTCCTGAGAAGAGAAAAAAAAACAGAAAAAATAAAACCCCACCCTCTGATTTCCTGTATTTTATTATGTTTACAGATGAAGGTTGGTCAGGATTAAAGGTAACAAAATATCAAAACCCATATAATCAAAAACAGGTAACCACAATACTAAAAACAACAACAACAACAAAGATGATAAGGAAGTAAAGAGTCAACATCAACGTGACAATAATAATAACGATAATAATAATAATAACAACAACAAACATAGAGAGATGAGGATGCACAAGAAAACCAAAAAAATCACCATCATTTACTTAAAGCACAAAGGGGGGGGGGGGGGGGGGAACCTTACAAGGACAAAGGAGAGAATGAGAGAGAAAGAGAAATTAGGAATCAGAAGAGAGAAAGTATGCTGAGAACAAGGGTGGTAGGCCACTGGGTCTCCTAGCCATACTACTGTTTTAAACCTTGAAAAGCAGCCTGAATTTCTCACAGTCAAATGGGCGGTAACTGAAAGCAGTATATTACCAAACAATTCAACACAATGCAAAACCATACAACACAAACATGATACAGTGAATCGGAAGTATGTGAAAGACACATTGTGATAGTTCATGACGCAGAAATATACCAGAATGCACTAGGAGGACAAATGGCTGACTGACTTCCTGTTTGATAGCTCACCCCCACCCCCACCCCCTCCAGCCCCTGTTTTCTGCCATTTTCCCCTTGCTGATTGCCGACCTTGACTTTGGCACAGCATGCAAGGGGCACAATAAGACGACACAAGTGTTCCCTGCCCTTTTTTGCTGTATGGGTAGCCACTCTTGGCTATTTTTAAAAAATAATTTTTAAAATCGTATGATTATGCAGAATTTTAAACATGTTGGTCACTTTTGTCGACTTTGAGGCAGGGAAGGGTTGTGTTTTTTGTTTTTTATATATATAGTTTGAGTTCTCTTGTTGAAAAATGATGTGTCCCATCATGTCCTGTCAAATTGCCTTGAGGTATATTATGTCATATACTTTTTTTTTAACACCTGCTACAATGTCATTGTGTTGTCGTGTTGAACACACCTGGTCAGTGTTGCCCCTCCTGTGACAAACACCTTGTTGGAAAGGACACTAAAGACTTCGATGTGATTAATGCCCTGTACAATTTCACTGTATCTTACCTCATAGTCCCATTGAAAGTCTGTCATTACATGTGCATTGAAAATGGCTGGGTCCCCCCATTCAGAGATTGCTTAGAAATTGCGTGTCTGTGAAATGCAAGGTCCCTTTCAAGTTCCTTCAGAAGATTGGTTTGGACCCCATTCAGAGATTCTCTTTAAATTGGCTGTGTCCCTTGCGAAAATGGCTGGGTCCCTTGTGAAAATGGCAAGGTCCCCCTTTCAGAGATTGTCTTGAGAAGATTGGCTGGGTCCCGATTCAGAGATTCTCTTTAAATTGGCTGTGTCCCTTGCGAAAATGGCTGGGTCCCTCCCATTCAAAGATTGTCTTTCGAAGATTGGCTGTGTCCCTTGTGAAAATGGCCAGGTCCCCCCATTCAAAGATTGTCTTTCGAAGATTGGCTGTGTCCCTTGTGAAAATGGCTGGGTCCCCTATTCAGACACTGTTTTTAGAATATTGGCTGTGTCCCTCAGTGAAAATAGCTGGGTCCCCCCATTCAAAGATTGTCTTTCGAAGATTGGCTGTGTCCCTTGTGAAAATGGCTGGGACCCCCCCATTCAGAGATTGTCCTTAGAAGATTGGCTGTGTCCCTTGTGAAAATGGCTGGGTCCCCTATCCAGAGATTGTCCTTAGAAGATTGGCTGTGTCCCTTGTGAAAATGGCCAGGTCCCCCCCATTCAGACACTGATTTTAGAAGATTGGCTGTGTCCCTTGTGAAAATGGCTGGGTCCCCCCCATTCAGAGATTGTCCTTAGAAGATTGGCTGTGTCCCTTGTGAAAATGGCTGGGTCCCCCATTCAAGTGATTGTCTTTAGAAAATTGGCTGTGTCCCTTGTGAAAATGGCAGGGTCCCCCATGTCAAGAGATTGTCCTTAGAAGATTGGCTGTGTCCCTTGTGAAAATGACTGGGTCCCCTATTCAGAGATTTCTTTAGAATATTTGGCTGTGTCCTCCCTGTGAAAAAAAGTCCCTGTCGCAAGTGGTTCCTTGGTACCTCAGGAAAAAGTGTCCTAATGATGGTGTAGCGTAAGGGCAAGTGCAATGTGAAAGGCAGATGGATCGGACAGCACATCTGCCTGACTGTCTGTCTGTCTGTCTGTCTTTAGGGAGAGGTGTAGGGAGGGACAGGGAGACAGGGGAGGAAGAGATGGGGGGAGAGGAGGGGGAGGGAGACATTGTGTTAGGCTGCATGCTGGGTATGTTCCCATGCCTGCCCCCACCTGTCAAGCACAGACCTGAAAGACAGAATTTTTCGCACACCTAGTTGATATTTTTTGTACACTATGTAAGTTGACTATGAAGGGTTTTTTGGGGGGGGTTGGGTTGGTTTTTTGGGGTTTGTTTTTTTTTTTTTTTTTTGGGGGGGGGGGGGGTTAAACCTTAATCTGTCAGGTTTTGCATAGACTGAAATCACTGATTTCATAAATGACTTGACAAATGGGTTATTTGACCATTGGCCTTTTTTGGCAAACAAAACTTTTTAGTACAGTTATTCACATGAGGGGAGGGGGAGGTAGTGTTTGTTTATTGTTTGGATTGTGAGTTTTTGCTGTGGATGTTTGTCTGTTGTTGTTGTTGTTTCTTTCAAAGTCTTGGTTGTCAGGTTGTTGTCTGGTATGTAGAATTGACCAGAGTGGCAAGGGGAAAGCATATGGATCGAAAGTTGTTGTGTTTGTTAACATTGTGTCTTATCCTTGTTTGGAGCACTTGTCATCATTTTGGTGTGTCGTGTGTGTGTGTGCACGCATGTGCGCGCTCATGCACCATGCATTCAAGACATTTCTTGCATCGGTCGTCATTGTTTGTGGTGTTTGTTTGGTATACTCGGTCTGACGTATGTTTTTATTCGCGATAAAATTGTTGTTATTTATATTATTATGTGAGCATCGTTGTCCATTTAATATCCTGCTACCCCCTCCTCCCCCACCCCTCCCCTAAATGACTGTGAAGAAAAGTGAAGAGAGGAGAGCTTTCACTGAAAATCAGGAAATGATGATGATGATGACGTCTTCTACCTGCTCTTTCCACAATGTTATTGAGTTCTCGTTATTTTGAACTGGACCTTTTAAGGTCGCAAACTTGTTCAAGACACATAGTTGGTCATCTAACTAAACAGTTTCAACACTTATTTTTGTTCGCTTTCACCTTTTAAGCACTTTGATTTTAAGACCTTTTAAGCGCTTTGATTTGTTTGTTTTACAAGATCAGCGCTATATAAATTCCATATATTATTATTATTATTATTACCTGCTATTAGCACCCCCCCCCCCCCCAAAAAAAAAAGAAGGGGGGAGAAAAGCCATTTTTGTGTTTAGAATTGAAAAAGAAGCTGGTTGTTTTTTTTTTACCCTTTTCCCTCCAGGTAACCTGCTATAGAGCAACCAACCATCTACTAGCCCTTCCCTCTGTATCACCCACAACTGGGTTACGGTAGTGTAGAAATGTGTGCACAGTGCACGTGTACTGGGAAAGAGCGGTTCTTTCCCCTTAACGTGGGGATAGCGTTAAACAACCAGCAGTGCCTGCATTTTGCTTTTTTTGTGTGCCTTAACGATAAAAGGAATAAATGGCAACCTATATCATCGGCCTTGCAAGGGACGTGTTTCCCTGTGTGTGAGTGCTTCTTTGCCCACAGCCAATGCAGACGCTTTTCAATTTCATGCGGTTGCTGGTTGCTGTGACAACAGCCAATGAAAAGCCTTTATTTTGATGCGGTAGCTATGACAACAGCCAATGAGAAATCTTGATTTTTGATGTGGTTACTGTGACAGCCAATGAGAAGTCTTTATTTTGATTGGTTACTGTGACGGCCAATGAGAACTCTTTTATTTTGATGTAGTTGCTATGCACAACAGCCAATAAACAAGTCTTTATTTTGATGTGGTTGATGTACCAACTACCAAAGACAAGTTCTTTATTTTTGATGCGGTTTGCTATGCCACACACACAATTATTTTGATGCGGTTGCTATGCGGATGGCCGATGAGAAATCTTTATTTTGATGTGGCCACCGACAGCCAATGTGGAGGCTTTATTCTGATGTGGTAACTATGCCAGCAGAGAGAAATGTTTGTTTCGTGGTCTATGTAATGTTCAATGCTCTCTTTTGTCGATCTTGTCTTTGTATGGAAGTATAAAAGTGATGAACATTGCAAAGATTTGCCTTGTGGTTTTTTTGTTGTTTTTTTTAATTCGATGAAACAGCAGTGTGAGTGTGTCTATGTCAGAGTGTGTGTGTGTGTGTTTTTCGTTTTTTTATTTGGAGCATAATGTGTGTGAACTATTTATTATTTTCTTCCCTTTTTTTTTAAAATGATTTATTCTTTTATATTGAGGATAATGAACTTAACACTCATGTGCTTTTCTTACATCCAGTTCCTGTGTGCGTGCAGTTTTGTAAAATTTTGTCATCTGTTCCCACAAGCACACAATGGCCTGATCTTTCAAAAAGCAGACCAGGTTTTAACCTGTGCGCAAGATGTTCTGGGTGCATTTGCACATGGGACCTCGGTTTATAGTCTCATCCAAAGGACTTTTGCAGGGAGTGGAGTCCACTGATGTTAACTCCAGGGGGAAAATCCTCTTAAATGTGTGTATATACACATGCTTGTGAAGCTAATGGTTGTGGGTTCAATCCCACATGGTACCAGATCTATAGCCAGCCTGAAGAAGAACACACATGCACACACGCATGCACACACACATGCACAGACACACAAACACACAGAGTCACACGCACACACACACACGTGACACACACACACAGTCACATGGGACGGGATAGCCTAGTGGTTAGAACATTGCGCTCGCAATCTGATGACCCGGGTTCGAGTCCCGTTCAAGGGGGATATTTTCCCCTGGAGTTAACATCAGTGCAGACCCCACTCTCCCCCAAAGTCCTTCCGATGAGACTATAAACCGAGGCCCCGTGTGCGAACGCACGCAGAACATCTTGCGCACACATTAAATCCTGTTCGGCTTTTCGTAAGAGTAGGCCATTGTGTGCCGGTGGGAACAGATGACAGAATTTACAAAACCGCATACACACAGGGACTGGATGTAAAAAAGCACATAAGTGCATATTCCATTATCCTTGATATAAAAGAATAAATAAAATAAATAAATAAATAAAATAAAATAACACACACACACAACAGAGCACTTAAGTGAACACCTGCACGCACCGCCATTGTGTACCTGGCACACACATGATGCTCTCTCTCTCTCTCACACACACACACATACACACCACCACCACCACCACCACCATATATCTGGCACTCCCCCATGAGGATGCCAAGGGGGGCCTGTCAGTATAAATAGCATCCCCACCTTCAAGAAATTCTATGCTAGAAATTCCCCCTTTTTTTTTTTAAATCCCTCTCTTTCTTTCTGCCTTGTTTCTTTTCTTCCTGTCACCTCCTTCTTATCGATTTTCTGCCTTCTTGGTCCATTCTCCTGCCCTTTTTTTTTTTCCAGAAAGAAGATATCAATTCACTCCCACACCGAAGTGGGATGCATTGTGCTGGACTTGTCAGGTAAGGTAAAGGAGTCCCATAACCTATAAGGTCGTAGGGGAGACCTCACTTCTCTAGGGCCAGCATATTGAGGGCGGCGCCCATCTCCTCTCCCTCGCTGCTTTACCTTCCCTGACCCTAAAGAGGGCAGGTACCCATTTACAGCTGGGGGAACTGTACTGAAGCCAAGGCGCGCAAACGGTCACCCATCCAAGTGGTAACCCACGCTCGACGCTGCTTAACTTGGCTCGGGGAAAGCGAGTGCTCCGACCACTGAGCTATCCCGTCCCCGGACTTGTCAGACGCTTAAATAATGGCAGCACAATGCATTTTCACTCATATGACAGACAACGATAGTTGCTCTCTGAGCATCCTTCCAAGAAGAAGAATTTTTGTTATACCTGGTACACACACAATGCTCTCTCTCTCTCTCTCTTCTCTCCTCCTCTCTCTTCTCTCCTCTCTCTCTCCTCTCTCTCTCTCTCTCTCTCTCCTCTCTCTCTCCTTCTTTCTCTCTCGCTCTCTTCTCTCTCTCTCGCTCTCTTTCTCTCTCTCGCTCTCTTTCTCTCTCTCTTTCAAATGGTTCTGGCACATCACACAAACATCTGGACTGGCCGAGACTGTCCTACTACAGGGAACTACAGTACAAGGAGGGAGACCAAGAAGAGGCAGACAGAGAAAACGATGGAAGGAAGACAACGTCAGAGAGTGGAGGACTGGTGGTAGCCTTGAGTGGGACGATCTGCTCTAAGGAAAGCAGAGAACCGCAGGGAGTGGAGGAAGCTGGTTGCAAAATCTTCAGTAGTTGCCCTACGGTCCAAGGGGCTAGAGGATAGGTGAGGTGAGGATATACACACAGAGATTAGTGCCCCCCCCCCCCCTTTCCAGACATGTGCCAATGCAATGTGTGGAACATTCCATAAAAGCCTCACCACATTAAAAAAAAGAAAATCCACATTGTAGATGTTCTACCCACCACCATTGCAAATACTCCACCGGCTATCCCTTATCCAGCAATACACTTGGCCAGTAGCGTGGATGGCAATCAACATACCCAGCATGCACGAAGAGGGGTAAACTCCACCTGGCTCACCTTGGCAGCAATACACACACACACACACAACCTGGAAAATGCATGTTCGTACCTGACTGACTTCTCAAGGAGTTAGGACAGAAGTCTCTTATCTCTGTAGCTGTCTTCACCTGTACACTCCATCCCGTTCCCTTCGTTCAGCCGCAGATACTTTGTGCTTTCGAACACCCAGATTCAAACAAACCACTGTTGGCTGTCGATCTTTCTCTGTTTCTGGTCCGTCCATCTGGAATGACTGACCTCCCTCTTTCACTTCGCCAAAAGCCTTCACTTGATACCTTCAAATCCAGCCTCAAAACACACTTATTTCCTACCTGATACTTTCCCCCACATATATGTCCCTAATTTTCAACAGCATCTTTCACCTCCTAAGTGTGTTCGCGAGTGTGTGTGTGCGCGCGTGCGTGCGTACGTTCGCGCGCATGGATTTGAAATCTGTTGTTCATTGTGTTTAAGGAGAGTTGTATGCGTTTAAATGATTTGAGTACAAGCGCTTCGATTTGTTTGTTTTTCACAAGATTCAGCGCAATATAAATTCCATATATTATTATTATTAAGTCAATAATTGGTATTGTTGAGAAACCGAACTCTACGGTCACCACTGGTAAAGGTGTTCCCATAACCTACTTGGTCGTAGGGGAGCGAGGCGTCAAAAGACCTCAGCTTCTCTAAGGGGCCAGCATATCGAGGGCAGGGGCGCCCATCTCCTCTCCCTCGCTGCTTTACCTTCCCTGACCCTAAAGAGGGCAGGTTCCCATTTACAGGAACAGCATTGAAGAACATCTTTTAATGACTTTCAATCTTGTATGAATGTGTTTTTCTGAGGGCCGATATCTGGCCTACTGACTGACCTGCCGATGAGGGACAAACTCTTCGGACCCCTGGAGGGAGGGAGGGAGGAGGGAGGGCCTTCAGCGTAACACGGCAGCATTTGTCAGGGCCTCAGGAGTTGCTACTGTCTGAGCGTTTGACAACGAAGAAGTCTGAATGTTTGTAACCACCTTGCTTTAGGATACACCTTTCTTTTGACACTTTTAAATCCAGCCTCAAAACACATTTATTTCAAATCTAAGACTTTCCCCTCTTGTTTCATCTCATTTCTGTCCTTACCCTCAATAGCGGAAACCCCCACCACCCTGCCAAAGTACACAACCTCTGTGTGTGTGTGTGTGCGTGTGTGTGTGTGTGCGCGGTGTGTTTACATTTCAATTTGTAAAAACTATGAATTGTAACTTGTTGCATGTGTGAGAGTAGGATGAATGCAAGCGCTTTGATTTGTTTTTGCAAGACATAGCGCTATACAAATTCCATTTATTATTATTATTATTATTATTAAGTACAGCACAGAATGTTCTGTAATTGTTGGCTACTGGCGAAACTGGTTTTTTTGTGTGTGAGTCATTGAATAATTATTATGGTTAAAAATTTAAAAAATAAATAATTTAACGACTTGATAGGAAACAGCCAGAAACACCCACGGGAAAACGGCATTTTTGTTGTTGGCTGGTTTGGTTATGATACAGTCCTAGCAGACCTCTCCGATTTTGAGACTGTACCATCTACAAGCTGCCGCCACCACCACACTTCTGAAAATGACATTCAAGAGCAGACTTAGATAATTTGAATCTATCAGTGTCATCAACTCTTGCGTCATTATTTGTTGAGGGACAATTTACGTCACATGGTTTTTAATATGATGCGATGCCAGAAGCCAGATTTATAGACTTTATGATCGATCATACCTTATATAAAGAAGAATAATAATAATTATTATTGGAAAAAAATGCTTTAAAAGTAGTCACATCACACGAGCAACAACATTCAAATAGATTGAAATAAGAAAGACGTAGTAATGTTATCATTTATTTTCATTTATACCACTTTATATCATGGCAGATTCTCTGCATAAAAAAAATTCGAGCTGCGCTCCCCAAGGAGAGAGAGTTGCCACAAGAGCAGCACCAACCATTATTTCTTTTTTTTTTCTTCTTTTCCTGTCTGCAGCTGTATTCGTTTCTCTATCAAAGAGGCTTTTTTTTAAACAGAATTTTACCAGGGACAACTCTCTTGTTGCCGTGGGTTCTTTTACATGCGCTAAATAATTTTGTGTAACACAGGGGGCCTCGATTTGTCGTCTTATGATATTAATAATAATGTATGGAATTTATATAGGGCTGAATCTTGTAAAGCAACAAATCAAAGGGCTTTTTTTAACAATAAAATTTATGCGTGTGTATGCGGTTTTTTAAATTTTGTCATCTGTTCCCACCGGCACACAATGGCCTTATCCGAAAGACTAGCACCCAGACCACCACTCATGGTCTAATAAATGGATTGGGGGGGGGGGGGGGTGAGGGGAAGGGGAGACAGTTTGGGGCCCAAACGGGGATCGAACCACGGTATAATTCCGACCCGGACTTTTCGCTTTCTAGGAGGGCGCGTTACCTCTAGACCACCGATCCGCTGATGTCACTCACATAACAAAACAAAAAGCCAAACAAGGCCTACTATACTGATGCAGCAGGAAAATACATACCGCTATTAACTAAGTAAAACAAGTCCGTCAGTGTAGGCTGATAATTATTTACTTCATACCCACAGCCGGCATCATCGTCGTCATTATCAGCATCATTATCGTCATCATTATCATCATCACCATATTCAGCATTATCAGCAGCAGCAGCGTTGACGTCATCGTCATCATCACCACCACCACACCATCATCATTATCACCATCTTCATCCTTCCCTATCCATTGTCGATGGTAAAGTTTTCATAGTTTGGATTTGATGACCACACTGCAATATTTCCAAAGTGCTTGTAATTTATTTAAGATTTATTTATTTATTTATTCTTTTATATCGAGGATAATGGAATAAGCACTCGTGTGCTTGATTGTGCACACTGTCAATTTTAGAACACACACACACACACACTAATTCTGATTCTAATCTTGCATTGTCGTCTTATGAAATTCATTCTAAGTTAATGAAATGCATACATTCAAAGATTATAGAAAAACATTATCAGCAGTTTCCTTGCCCACGGAAATTAGAAATTCTAATACATAAACTGAGATTAAATGCATGGAATACTAAATATTCAAA
>CM054168.1:2308603-2328603 GCA_028751875.1 Rapana venosa | reverse complement strand
TTCAATGTACCATCTGAAAATAAAAGTTTGACTTTGACTTTGACTTTGACTTTTACACACCACACACACACACACACACACACACACACACACGTGCGCGCCTCATTGAGACTTTTATTTTTAGCCTGACACATGTATCTCCTTCATTTGATTGATTGAGGTTCTGTTAGGGATAGAAACAGCTGACGTAGCATGCATGTCTGTTACCAGAATTATGTAGCTGACAGATTTGGGTTTGATTGCATTTGAGTCCCAGCGAATTTATTCATCAACCATTCACAACCCTTATACCTAAATGTCCATAAGAGAATATGAGGTTACGTGAGGTTATGTCACAGACCCAGTGGAGATTTCCGATTTACAGAAGCCCTACAACTTAATGCAACCAGGTGACATACCACGTGATTTGGGGGGTGGGGTAGGGAGGTTGATTCCTTGAGCTATTACTATTATATTAATTAATGTTATAGTGGTTTGACTGTATTAGAGTCTCGCTGGAGGTATCCAATTTTGGGACTGTAGCACCAGGTAGTTTGATTTGGTTTGGTTCGATTGTTTTAAGAGTCTGAGCAGAGCAGTTTGAAGACTACCATAATTATTATTGATCCCCACATAGGCCTACCACTATGTGATTTGGGTTCAGAGTTCTTTATAACAGACAGGCAGTTGTAATTGGCTAAAAATCCGAACACGATTACTCCCAATGAATATGCATATCAAGGAAAATAACTCCTTTGTTATTAGGCTACAAGCCGAAACTTGCTCTGTGCAAGTCGGCAAAACTGACGATTGTGGAGAAACTTCATTTTCTTTCAATGATTGTCAAACCACAAATTCTGTGTGTGATTCAAAGGCGAGCTTACATGAAGTAAACGACTTCGGTTTGTTCGCCTTTCAGACGTAACTTCGATTGGAACTTTTCGATGTTCTGTGCAGACTGAAGAGCAGCCGACGTGAGGGACTTTGATTGTGTGAGGAAAATCCTGTCATTTCAGCACGATCTCAAAATGCGGAGCCGTTCAAGGAAGCATCGAGACAGTCAAGTCGTCAGACAAATCATGGAAAAGGTACAGTCTATGAGAGACGCTCTTAGGAAGGAACAACCCCTATTGGCGTGTGCTAAGTTCGTGTTGACTTCCTTTGTCAACAAGCTATGTAGTGTGCATCGAGAACGAATGTTGTGCGATAGATCTGGGGAAAGACCGATATGTGGCGATCACCATTACCTGTACATCGTCCTTCGACTGACTTACGAAATTCACCTGACGGTCAAAACGATTGTAAGTATGCTTCTCCGAGAAATTTTTCTGTGCGAAGGATCGCTGCAAACTATTTTTAGCATGCTGGTTGACCCCCAATATCAAACTTGTATACATGCAAACACGCTGTATCCCAAATCGCTAGCCAGTGACCGTTCAGCGTTGGGTTTCTTCGTGTCGAGTATCTGTCCGCTAGACAGGGATATTCGAGAGAGTGATGATACTGTTTATTCTCCGAACAATGTGCTAAGCACGAGGTTTCTTGTCAAAGCTCAACCTACCACACCTCTTCTGGCAGCAACCAAATTCAACGATCCAGATCTTGTACTGCTATTACTACGTCTAGGGGCGAATCCACTTTTATGCGACAGGGGGGATAGTATGGACTTAGCTCAGAAATCCCCGGTTGGAGTCACCATCGACACACTGAACATGATTACGATGCTGAGAGGTTCTGCATGGCGTCAACTGTATTCAGGAGCTGGTACCGTGCAGCACATGGATGAAACCATAGAAAATGCGCTCCTGTGTCTGACTTACTTTTCTCGAGCTGTATTTGCTTTAGACGTTCGGGAAAGCGCTCGAACTGTGGACACCACCAACTACAGGGCAGCAGACGACAGTTCCCGGACAGCTCACTTCGAGGTTCGACCCAACGTCATGGAAATCATCGACCTCTCTGCATTCCGGCGACCCCCCTCCTTACGTCACGCGTGCCGTTACGTCATTCGTAACGCTGTGAGCAAAGCTGGCAAGGAAGGCATCCCAGAGGCCATCCATCACCTGCATCTGCCGACATTGCTCACGGAGTACCTGGATCTCTTCAGCTAGGGACAACCCTTTGTGACCTACGTGTTGATGGATCAGTAGCACTTGTTCTCTCACATTCATGAATTAATGCTGAATTGTGAGTTGTTTTATTTGTAAGTTGTTTTATTTGTAAGAACATTATTCTGGAAGAGGAGTGGCCAGCATGAGAAAGTGGCAAGGATTATATATATATATATATATATATTATATATAATATATATATATTTGAGAAAATAGAGTGAGGAAAAACAAGTGCAGGTATCCCTTACAACTTCATTCCCATCATAAACATGATTTTTGTACAAGATTTGGAAAAAAAAGAAGTTTACTTCAAGATAAAACTTTGAAGGCAGCATTTGGGGGCATATTTGAGTAAGGACTATGCCTTTGGCCTGACCTGACTTAAAGTTTTGGCTTCTGGTTAAGCACTCTTCAGAGGTCTTGGCTATATTTAAAACCTAACTTATTCTTTGTGGTTAGGTAACAGCAAGACACCCTCCTGAATTTAGAAGTGTCTATTGCCACCCTAAGAATAAATAGATATTTTTGTGGCCTACCACCGCTGCCAGCAAAAGATGAAAAACAGAAAGAGAAGAAAACTACGAAAATAATAGTGGTTTAAAAAAAAAAAAAAAGTGTTTAACGAATCTGTATGCCTAATGTTCTTTAGGGGATCCTTTTTTTTCTATCAACAGGATGCAAGGGAGATCATACAGTCTGTATCCAGCCAATGGGTCTGTTTTTAGCTGGATAGCAATGTTAACCCAAACATTGTCAGACACTTTTGAGTGTTGACACAGGCAGAAGAAGTTGAAGATAAATGGCCTTTACTTGGATCTCAGAAGATATGTCTCAGAAGATATGGCGTGAGTGCTTATTCCATTATCCTCGATAAAAGAAAATTCCTTCCCCCCCAAAATCTGAGTGCTTTGATTTGTTGCTTTACAAGATTCAGCGCTATATAAATTCCATACATTACTATTATTATTATTATTATTATTATATGGATTGGTGGTCTAGAGGTAACGCACCTGCCTAGAAACTGAAAAGTCCAGGTTTCAAGTGTGTGGTAGTGCTATCCCCATTTGGGCCAGAAGCTCCCTCCCCATCCACTAGACCGTGAGTGATGGTCCGAGTCCTAGTCTTTCGGATGAGCCGATAAACCGAGGTCCCATGTGTTACACACAGGGCATATAAAAGAACCCACGGCAACAAGAGAGTTTTTGCCACTGGCAAAATTCTGTAGAAAGAAAGTCACTCTGGTAGGGGAATCATACAACTGCGTACAGGAGAAGGAAAAAAAAAAAGGGTGGCGCTGCTCTTGTGGTGATGCACTCTCCCCGGGAGAGCAGCCCACATTTCATGCAGAGGACATCTGTTGTGGCATTAAAATTAATGGTATACAGTACAATTCATTGTTCACTGGTCCCGTAACCCGCCAGGGTCGTAGGGGCGCTGCATGGTGGACGAACGGTGGACCAGCTGGCTCCACTTAGCGCGGTCGTGGGCGAGTGCCTGGGTGACACTGAAGTCCTCCCCTGTCCAATCAGTACAATACAGCATGCCTAGTTTGTTTGCAATTATTGTACATTCTCCCAGTCAGCGGTGTAGACAACATAGGACACAGCATGCTTGGATATATATGCACAATCCTCTGAAGTTAAGAGTATAGCTACCTGTATGGCAAGACATTTGAAAACTGCCATACAGATACACCCACACTTCTCATCCAGTGTGTATTTTTAATTTTCTTTTTAAAACAATTTTGCTGCCTCATCTCCTGTGACATTCCTGTTCTGCTGTTAATAATAATAATAATAATGTATAGAATTTATATAGCGCTGAATCTTGTAAAGCAACAAATCAAAGCGCTCTGTTCCCATGCTGCTCATTATAATCTCCAAGATTCAGCGCTATATAAATTCCATACATTATTATTATTATTATTATAATCTCCCCCACCACAGCCATGTCCAGATTCACTGTGTCTCATCCTCAGTGTCGGAAGTCCATCAATATCAGGCCACCATGTGGCCACCAGCCAGAGGGGCCCTGCACTGCTGCTCATCCAGTGGGTACTTTTACAGTCTCACAGCAATGTCCAAGTATGATGAGGGAAACAGGGTGCATATATATGTATTCTGTGTGACCCCCAGGATGTTAAGCTGAGGAACATCTAACGACAGCAAAAACAATGAAATATTGTGGTGAAATGATGGACCAGAAATGTGCCTTACTCATCCATGTATCGGTAACAGCAACAACACTAATTAATGATGATGATGATGTTAACCATAATGATAATAACAGTTAATTGTAATATGTTGGGTTAAAAAAAAAAAATAAAAGTGTAAAATTTTGCTTTAGCAACTCGTGGTAATGTACTCACATTTTTTCGCTAAAGAATAGGAAATTTCACACACACACACACACACACTCACACACACACACACACACACACACACATGCGCACGCACACAGAGGGGGCCAGGATAGCCTGGTGGTTAGACTTAGACAAGTTTGAGCATTGCACTTTAGATCTTCTGACCAAGGTCCAAATTCCATTCACGGGGAATTTTTTTTCCCCCTGTAGTTAACATCAGTGCTGACTCCACTCCCCACAAAAGCCCTTCACATGAGACTATGAACTGAGTTCCTGTGTGTGACTGCGCATAGAATATCGTGTGCGCATGTTAAAACCTGTTCCGTGTTTTGGAAGAGTAGACCGTTAATGAGAACAGATGACAACATTGACAAAACTGCATGCACACAGGGACAGGATCTAAAAAACACATGAGTGCTTATTCCATTATCCATGAAATAAAAGACTACAATATAATGATAAATACACACACCCCCACAACACATACCTCCCCCCCCCCCCCCCACACACACACACACACACTCACTCTCTCTCTCTCTCTCTCTCTCTCTCTCTCTCTCTCTCTCTCTCTCTCTCATTTCTGCCTTTCACTACCTCTGATAGGGCATCAAACATAGGCCGCACTATTGTGTATTATGTAATTTATTAAATTAAATTTTGTTTTAACAAATGAACTTAACCTGTGGTGAATTTTTTTGGCAGCTATGTGTTTTTGGCATTGGTATAGTTTCATAATAATATGCTTTTTTTTCTCATGAGTTTTTGTGCAATATAGTATTTGGAAAGTATTTAACTTATATCTAACATATCTGTATTTGATAAAGCTCAATAATTTATTATTATAAGTGTTTAACTTATAACCCTTCTGTATTTGATAAAACTCAATAACTTATTATGTATATAATTATATATACAAGGGGAGGAGAGAGAGGGGAGGGAAAGAGGGAGAGAGAGAGAGACAGACAGACAGACAGACAGACAGAGGGGAGGGATGTTAAGTGTAGATTCTATTGAAAAGGTTGGTGCATGCTTTCAGATCAACCATGTTGCCAGTGTCATGAGCATTTGTTGCACTGAAACCAATTCAGGGAAGATAACTGCTGTGCGCACCTACTGTTTTGGTGGACTTATGTTTATTATGTGTATGATCATAATAATCCTTATTATATGGATTTATAATTTTTATATAATTTTATCCATTATGCTGTGACCGTTTTGATGAAGCGTTGTTTACTATCATACGATGATTATGATGATTAGAATCATATTCATTGTGTTTGGTGCTTATCATCGTAAAAGGTGTTGTTTATCATATTATGATCATGATGATTAGAATCATATTCATTGCATTTGGTGCTTATCATTAGGTAAGGTCACACTGTGACCATTACATTGTACCAGCCTAGCAAGCGAAAAGTCCGGGTCAAAAGTGTGCGGTGGCTCGAATCCTGTTTGGACCCAAAACTTTTCCCCCATCCATTAGACCATGAGTGGTGGTCTGGGTGCTAGTCTTTCGGATGAGACGATAAACCGAGGTCCCATGTGATACACATAATTATTTAGCGCACGTAAAAGAACCCACGGCAACAAGAGAGTTGTTCCTGGCAAAATTCTGTTAGAAAAAAGCCACTCTGATAGGGAAACAAATACAGTTGCAGACAAGGAAAAGAAAAAAAAAAGGTGGCGCTGCTCTTGTGGCAGTGATGCGCTCTCCCCAGGAAGAGCAGCCTGAATTTCATGCAGAGGAATCTGCCACGACTTAAAGTGATATGAATAAATAAATAAATGAATAAATAAATGAATGAATAAATGAATAAATAAATAAATAAATAAATGAATAAATAAACAAATGAATGTATGAATAAATAAATTGTGAGCTAGGAGGCCATACCTAAGACAGAAAGGACTCAATTCAGGAACATCTGATTTACTCCAGACTTGATATTCCTTGTTGTGAAGTGTTTGCAAGCTCATCACTTTTGGTTTGCTTTTTGCTTTTCTGTCGCCCCCCCCCCCCTCCCCCCCCCACCCCCCCACCTTCCCATCCCATCCCGGAGGGCTGGATATAAAAGGGTTGTTATTGTTATGCTTATTCTAAAACCCTCGCTATATAAAATTTGTTCATCATTCATTGTTCATTCAAAGACCTCGGTCTAGTTGTATACTGTACTATATGACGCATGAAAACACATGTGCACACACACACATGAATGCATATACACGCACACAGATACACACATACATGTGCGTGCACACAAACACACACACATGCATGCATGCCCACACGCACACACACACACACGCACACGCACGCACGCACACACGCACGCACACACACACATGCCCCCCCCACACACACAGAGCTCTTTAAATATATGTTTTAAATGTTCATTTTTTCCAATGTAATGGTTTTTTTAAATTATTGATGTCACTCTCCAGATTGGTTTGATTTTGTTGATGCCAGATTTCTCTCTCTCTCTCTCTCTCTCTCTCTCTCTCTCTCTCTCTCTCTCTCTCTCCTCTCTCTCTCCTCTCCTCTCCCTCTCTCTCTCTCCTCTCTCTCTCTCTCTCTCTCTCTCTCTCTCTCTCTTATACCAAAATCATTTTCTTTACATTAACTTGAAATTATTAGTTGTGATTTATAACGATAGTCCCTTCTCAGGGCAAGGGCTGGAGGGGAAAAAATATGTCAATACTTCTACCTGTAACCTTGGGGATAAAGATTGTCAATCAATCAATCAATCAGTCAAATCAATCAGTCAATCTCCCCTGTCTTCATCAGAAGGCTTCAGCCCAGTTCTATATATCTTATGACAGACAGACAGACATTTATTCACTGGGCTGGTCCAAGGTTAGCCCATGACCTCTGATAATTTATTCTAATATATTTAACAGGGCTGGTCCAAGGTTAGCCTATAACCTCTGATAATTTATTCTAATTTATTTCACTGGGCTGGTCCAAGGTTAGCCTATGACCTCTGATAATTTTTTCTAATTTATTTCACTGGGCTGGTCCAAGGTTAGTCCATGACCTCTGATAATTTATTCTAATTTATTCACTAGGCTGGTCCAAGGTTAGCCTATGACCTCTGATAATTTACTCTAATTTATTTCACTGGGCTGGCCCAAGGTTAGTCTATGACCTCTGATAATTTATTCTAATTTATTTCACTGGGCTGGTCCAAGGTTAGCCTATGACCTCTGATAATTTATTCTAATTTATTCACTGGGCTGGTTCAAGGTTAGCCTATAACCTCTGATAATTTATTTTGATTAATTTATTGGGCTGGTCCAAGGATAGTCTATGACCTCTGATAATTGATTCTAATGTATTCACTGGGCTGGTCCAAGGTTAGTCTATGACCTCTGATAATTGATTCTAATTTATTCACTGGGCTGGTCCAGGGTTAGCCTATGACCTCTGATAATTTATTCTAATGTATTCACTGGGCTGGTCCAGGGTTAGCCTATGACCTCTGATAATTTATTCTAATTTATTCACTGGGCTGGTCCAGGGTTAGCCTATGACCTCTTATAAATTTATTTTGATTTATTCACTGGGCTGGTCAAAGGCTATTCTATGATATGTGATAATTATCTTAATTTTATTCACTGGGCTGGTCCAAGGTTAATCTATGACCTCTGACAGTTTACTTGGTTGGTCTAAAGGTTATTCTCTGAGCTTTGATAACTTATTATTATCATTATTATGTTGTGTTATTCTATGACCTCAAGTTGTGGTGAGTGTTTATGGCCTCTGATAAGTTATTTGTTTTAATTTGTTGGCTGGGTTTGTTCATTCTGTTTATCTTGTATAATTTATTCTGATTTATTCGCAGGGCTGGTCGGGATAATTGTTTTACCAGGTATGCTTTATTTATTTAATTATTTATTTATACCTGGTATGCTTTGAAAACATTAGCTGTTAAAGCAAGTGCATGCTGTGTGTGTGTGTGTGTGTGTGTGTGTGTGTGTGTGTGTATTGGAGGCATGTTCTTGATGTGTGTGTGTGTGTTGTGTGTGTGTGTGTGTGTGTGTGCTGGAGGTATGTTCTTAATGTGGCCAAGATTCATATATTTATTATGGGTTGATTTTTACACCTGATCCAATAATCATGCAATACATCTTTACATGAACTGATTTAAACTATTACCCCCCCCCCCCTCCTCCCCCAGTTTAGATGAGAAATGTATAATTTAGATGCAATAATAAACAACTGCGACTGTTACATTTGAGCTGAAGAGTGTATAGATGTGCATGTTGTAAAATTGAAAATCAGAACTATGTTTGTGATGGAATACATGAAAATCAGATCTTTTACATTTCAAGTAAAGAATGTACAAACGTATGTTTCATGGAATTCTTTAAAAAATCATAACTATTACATTTGAAGTGAAGAATTTTTAAATGAATATGTGTGTGTGTGTGTGTGTGTGTGTGTGTGTGTGTGTGTGTGTGTGTGTGTGTGTGTGTGTGAGAGAGAGAGAGAGAGAGAGAGAGAGAGAGAGAACAGTGTGTGAACAGTGTATAAATGTGTGTTTCATGGAATTCTTTAAAAAAAAATCATAACCATTACATTTGAAGTGAAAAGTATTTAAATGTGTGTGTGTGTGTGTGTGTGTGTGTGTGTGAGAGAGGAGAGAGAGAGAGAGAGAGAGAGAGAGAGAGAGAGAGAGAGAGAGAGAGAGAGAGAGAGAGAGAACAGTGTGTGAACAGTGTATAAATGTGTGTTTCATGGAATTCTTTAAAAAAAAATCATAACCATTACATTTGAAGTGAAAAGTATTTAAATGTGTGTGTTTGTGTGTGTGTGTGAACAATGTATAATTATAAATGTGTTTTGTGGAATTCTTCCTCCCCCCCCCCCCCAAAAAAAAAAAAAAAAAAAATCATAGATATTACATTTGGAGTGAAGAGTATTTACATGTGTGTGAACAGTGTATATGATGTGTGTTTCATGGAATTCTTTTTAAAAAAACCAAAAAAAACATGATTACATTTGAAGTAAAGAGTATTTAAATGTGTACATGAACAGTGTATAATAAATGTGTTTTGTGGGCATGTTTCATTTCTATAATAATATATTATATAGACAATGTTTCTGATGTGTCAGTTAAGATGTATGACTCATTGAAGGGGAACCTATTCATTCAGTATTTTGCATTTTAGCACCCGGGGTTTATCACAGTTCTTTTTTTTATTTTTTATTTTTAATGTTTTTTTCTTTTTTCAAATATATTACAAAATACCCAAAACCAGAAAAAAAAAACTCGCACACAAAAACACGAACCGTCAAGAGCAACAAAAAACAACCAGCAAAGCAAAGCAAAAAATTAACTAAAATAATTTTTTTTTTTAAAAACCCACAATTAAACAAAAAACCTGTATCCCGAAAAAATCATGACCTAGGGCAAAGACGAGACCAGTATCCTCATTACCAACATTCCCTTTCTGAATCATACATAATTGTGTATAGAAACATGGTCACTGAGGGAAATACAGAAACAAACAGATCTACCAAACATAAATAACAATAATAATCTTTACATCCAAAATTTTTATATTAGATACATACATACTTACGTACATACGTACATGCATAGATACATACAATCATACACACGTACGTACATACATACATACATACATACATATATACATACATACATACATACATACATTGATAAACATACATGTCTGCACTGATACAGACTCAATCAGAGCAAGAGACTCTTGGATGTGCAGCATGGAAAAAAGAACAAACAGCAAAAATCCAGATTAGATATATATGCCTTGGATGTGTACAGATTGAGGACATTTTCCGCAAACCACTTATTATAGCAAGTGATATCAAAAACCTGTATTAAGTAGTTCGTACAGTTATTCCTTGTTTACAACTTTTTTTTTTTTGTCTGTGGAGACTGCGTGTCTGTTTTATCCTCTTTTATTTGCTTTTCACTTCCCTCTAGGGTTCTTTTCATGCTTCAATTAAGCCCATATATGGGAGCCATCTTCTCTGGAAAGCATGGTAAGTCATATTCAAATAAGCTGCATGCATATCAATTTTAAACTTTGTGTTTAGTTCTCTTAAAAATATGTGAATGCTTGGAACAGTTTTATTGATTCTACATTTATATATAAAAAACTTGCCAAACAGAATAATGAAATCTAGTACTTCATCACATTTAATATTTTCAGCCACACCAAATAAAATCAGCTCATTGTCAAATGATAGATTACAACAGTTAGTATATTTTGTTTTTAGTACATTTTCTAGTTCCCTCCAGAAAGAGAGAGAAAAGCAACAGTTATATAAATAGTGCTCTACTGCATCTTTTTCCACGCTACAAAAATTGCATCTGTCACTGTCCACAACCCCCATTGTCTTCAAAATTACATTGGTCACAAGAATTCTTTAACAAAGTTTTGTTTGAAACCACTTAAGTTTTACCTCTTTTATCTTTTTAATTTTCTTCAGCACTGCTGTCCAGTCAACTGGGGTTTTCAGTTTATCTTCCCATTTTACGAAAGGTTTTATGTCTAATATTTCTATTTCTTCAAGTAAAGCATTGTAATATTGTCGAGATCCTTTCTGCGCTTTTAATATTAACTGCATTGCTTTCGAAAGTTCATTTTTTACATTGTCTTTAACTTCAATGTTTTTCGTTCTTTTGTACTCGATTATTGATTGCAAACAGCTCATATAACCTAGGAAATTTACTCTCGAGTTAATTTTTTCGGTAAATGTCTGATAATCTATAAAGTTACCATTTATGTCCACCAAATCTTTTACAAAAACAATATTACTGTTTACCCAAGTCTTGTAGTGAAATGGTTTATTATCTATTTTGAATTTTTCATTGTAAAATATTGGCTCAGAAAGAAACTCACGTCCCTCTTTTACTTCCACTTGTCTGCAAAAGTGTGTATAGGCCGAGAAGACGTCTCTCCAGAACTGATTTAATCTACTGTTTTCAAAACGTTTGGCTCCATATATTGGATTAAGTCCGTCTCTGGGGTTAGGGTTCGAATGATAGTTGCCCATTTTGGAGTTTCATTTACCAACTTTCTTATCCATGCTAATTTTAATGCCTTTATATACACTTCAATATTCGGAATGCCAATCCCTCCTCCTTCAAAATCATGGACAGCATATTTTCTTTTAATTTTATCTGTCTTTTTGTCCCACACAAACTCAAAACACATTTTTTGTAGTTGTTTGATGTGCGTTTCAGGAGGATTGGGTAGCAGAATCCACAGATATATAAGTTTTGAAAGTATAAGTGACTTTAATACAGCTATTCTTCCTAAAGGTGTAACTGTTCTTTGCAACCATATTTTGAATCGAGTTTTTATTTCGAGGAACTTATTGTCTGAGTTTATTTCTGTCATTTGTGAGAGATCATTTGTAAACCAAAGTCCTAATATTTTAAATTTGGGGGGGGTTCCATTCCATCTTTTTATCTGTTAAAAGTCTGTTTAAACAGTTCTTTTTGTTTCCTAGCCATACATTCAAGGTTTTTTCGTAGTTCAACTTCAGACCTGAAATCATTTCAAATTCTTTCAAAACTTCAAACAGCTTTTCATATGATTTTCTATCCCCTTCTAATATAAAAGTCGTGTCATCGGCATACTGATTAATCTTGAATTCTGTATCTGCTATCTTTATGCCCTTAATATCAACTTCTCTTATTTTACATGCAAGTACCTCTGCACAGAGTACAAATAAATATGGCGAGATTGGGTCTCCTTGACGACAACCTCTTTCAACAGTAAAGCTATTTGACGATTTTCCATTGACTATCACACGCGTTTTTATGTCTTTATAAAATGTGCAAACCCATTTTAATACATCCTCTCCAAATCCAAACATTTTTAAAACTTTCATCATGAATGACCAACTGACGGAGTCAAATGCTTTTTCGAAATCTATAGAAACGAGTAGACCAGATAATTTATTTTCTTCCAGGTAATGTATAATGTCATAAATTAAATTCTTATGCTATTACCAATATACCTACCAGGTACAAATCCGGTTTGATCCTGATTTATTAATTTGGATAACACATATTTAATACGATTTGCAATGCAGGCCGACCCAATTTTATAAACTACATTTAATAGAGTTATTGGTCGCCAGTTTTTAAGAAATTCTCTCGGTTTATCTCCTTTTGGCAAACAGATCAAAATTCCTTCCTTTTGGGTGCTTGACATTTCTCCTTTAACAAAGCTTTCGTTTATGGAGCGGACCACAAAAATGCCTAACTGTTTCCAAAAATATTTAAAGAAATTGGTTGTCATTCCATCTGTACCTGGGGTTTTATCGTTGTGCATGTTCTTTAAAGCCACTGATACTTCGTCTAAAGTAATTAGTCCTTCTAGATAGTCAGATTCAGCTTTTGTAAGGTGAGGCAAATTCTGTACATAGCTATCCAGATATACTTCTTGAGTTTCCCTTTCTGCATATAGCGATTTATAAAACTGCTTTGTTTCTTTAAGTAAATCATCGGTTATCACAGTTCTTGATTAAACCATTGATGCTGGGGGCAACAACAGCAAAGTGAGAGGCTGTATGACCAGTGGCTTTCTTTCCCACTCATGGAATTGCACTTTACAGCTTAGTCTTTAGTGATCGACTATGACTCTCTGACTAGGAGGCTTGACTTGCACAGTCCTTATGTGCTGCAGCCCTGGGGGCTAGTTAGCCTTTGGAGAACATCTCCAACGCTGACTGTCCTTATGCCCACTTGGCCGAGAGAGTGGGGATGTACTGTGGGCAAGGCATCTCCACTATAATCAAATTTCTGCCCAGTTTCCGAGACAGCAGCTGCCTCCTCTGCTGTTTTGGAGGTCATCGTCGAAAACGACGGACTAACATACATAATAATAATAATAATAATAATAATAATATATGGAATTTATATAGCGCTGAATCTTGTAAAAAACAAACAAATCGAAGCGCTTGCACTCAATCATTTACAGGCATGCAACTCTCCTTAAACATAATGAGCAACATATTTCAAATCCATGCGCGCGCACTACGCACGCACACGCACGCACACGCACGCACACACACACACACACGCACACACACACACACACACACACACACACACACACACACACACACACACACACACACACACACACACACACACACGGAACAACACTTAGAAGGTGAAAGATGCTGTGTCTGTGTTTTGTGTCTGTAGGAAGTAGTGCAGCGAAGAGAGTTAGACATTTAAGACAGGAGGTGCACACATGTACGTACATGCATGCATGTATCATTGACTGAAGGGGAACATATTTATTCAGTATTTTTACATAGACGTTGTTTGTGATAAGTCAGCTATGATGTAGGGGGACAGGATAGCCTGGTTGGTAAGAGCATTATTCATTGTGTTCGTGATCTGCTGACCTGGGTTCGAATCCCGTTCAAGGGGATATTTTTTTCCTTGGAGTTAACATCAGTGCCAACTCCACTCCCCCCCAAAAGTCCTTCAGATGAGACTATAAACTGAGGTCCCATGTGCAAACACTCGCATAACATCTTGCACACATGTTAAAACCTTTTCCACTTTTTGGAAGAGTAGGTTATTATGTGCCAGTGGGAACAGATGACAGAATTTACAAAAGTGCATACAGGGGAAAAGAGCACAAGAGCGCTTATTCCATTATCTGCAAAATAAAAGAATAAACACATAAGTATCTCACTGAAGGGAAACTTGTTTATTTAGTATTTTATACCTACCTATAGACATTGTTTGTGGTGTGTCATTTATGATGTATTGCTGAAGGGTAATAAACAATGGAAAGGTCAGACTGCGTGTGTTTTGAGTTGATTATTTTATATAAAGAAATGAGTGTGTGTGTGTGTGTGTGGTCTGTGAGTGTGTGTATGCGTGTGTGTGAGTGTGTGTAGGGAGGGGGAAGGGTGTTTGATATGTGTGTGTGTGTGGGAGTGGGGGGGGGGGCGCATGGTGTGTGAGTGCATGGATACAATGATACATGCATGCATGTACGTACATGTGTGCACCTCCTGTCTTAAATGTCTAACTCTCTAGGCTGCACTACTTCCTACAGACACAAAGGCTGTCCTCTCACAGTCCTTTGAATTGAAAATCTCTGTTGTGACATCAAATTACACCATCACAAACTCATCTGCTACATACCACATCTTCTTCTTCCTTTTTTGTCATGTTTCTCCCAGGGGAGGTTTGACATTGATGAGCCTTCTCCATCTCTCTGTTTGGAGCTTCCTCCTTATTAAGTTTTATGCCCCTTTCTCTAAGATCATCTGCAATACAGGCAGCCCAGGTCTTTCCTTTGGTCTCTTTCCATCCAAAAATACAGTGCAGTAATAGCGTTTTGGTACCACATACATCAAACATACAGTGCAGTGTTAACAACATTTTGATACTACATACACACCATAAACAAGAAGAAGAAGAAAAGGACATTGGTGCACTATTATTACGTTTTAATTAGCTGAACAAGTCACAACTTGTAGTGAGTGTGCTGGGGTGGGGTAGCCTGGTGTTGTGCATCATGTTCTACAGCTGTCAGTCAGTTTCCCCCTTCACTTTCAGCTCCTCTCAGCTGCTATCTATTCCATCCCAGCTGGTGCTGATTGTAGTAGAAACTGACCACACTTGTATGTATGTTTGTCCGTCGTGTCCGACGATGACTTCCAAAACAGCAGAGGAGGCAGCTGCTGTTTTGGAAACTGGGCAGAAATTGGATTATAGTGGAGATGCCTTGCCCACCACAGTACATCCCCACTCTCTCGGCCAAGTGGGCATAAGGACAGTCAGCGTTGGAGATGTTCTCCAAAGGCCAACCAACCAGCCCCCAGGGCTGCAGCACATAAGGACTGTGCGAGTCAAGCCTCCTAGTCAGAGAGTCCTAGTCGCTCACTAAAGACTAAGCTGTAAAGTGGAATTCCATGAGTGGGAAAGAAAGCCACTGGTCATGCTACAGCCTCTCACTTTGCTGTTGTTGCCCTCAGCGTCAATGGTTTAATCAAGAACTGTGATAAAGCCCAGGCCTGACGGCACACTTGGACTTGGGCAAAAGGAAGGTGTGTGTGTGTGTGTGCGTGCTCATTTTAGCACTGGACCATCGATTGAGCGCCCTTTAGCATGTGTTCAGCACCCTTTAAAAATAACTGTTCACTCCACTGCCTTGTGGATTTTAGAGTTTTTACTCAAAGGCTACGTCTCATTGCTGACTTCTGGGAAAAAACTAGATGATCTTAGAGAAAGGGGCATAAATAAGGAGTCCCATAACCTATAAGGTCGTAGGGGAGCGAGGCGTCAGAGACCTCACTTCTCTAGGGCCAGCATATTGAGGGCGGCGCCCATCTCCTCTCCCTCGCTGCTTTACCTTCCCTGACCCTAAAGAGGGCAGGTACCCATTTACAGCTGGGGGAACTGTACTGAAGCCAAGGCGCGCAAACGGTCACCCATCCAACTGGTAACCACGCTCGACGCTGCTTAACTTGGATGGGGGAAAGCGAGTGCTCCGACCACTGAGCTATCCCATCCCCATCCCATAAATAAGGAGGAAGCTCAAAACAGAGAGAGATGGAGAAGGCTCATCAATGTCAAACCTCCCCTGGGAGAAACATGACAAAAAAGGAGGAAGAAGAAGAAGAGGAAGACCATCGATTGAGCTATGCTGCATTTGTGCACTGTGGCTCATGATCTGCTGATCCCAGGTTTGAATCCTGTTCATGGTGATTTTTTCCCCCCTGGAGTTAGTGGCATCACTGCCTACTCCACTCTCCCCTAAAGCTCTTTGGATGGGACTGTAAACTGAGGTCCTGTGTGTGAACACATGCAGAACATCTTGCACACATGTTAAAACCTGTTGTGTTTTTTGGAAGAGTAGGCCATTGTGTGCCAGTGGGAATGGATGGCAAATTTTACAAAAATGCAGACACACGTGGTCTGGATGTAAAAAACAACCCATCAAAAATACCATGAGTGCTTATTCTATTATGCTTGAACTAAAAGACTAGAATTTTATTTAAAAAACAGCATGCGCGCGCATGCACGCACACACACACACACACTACCTCTCCCTCTGGTTCTTTTGTTTTTGTTATTAGTGTGGTGGTGGTGGTGTTATTTTCTTGTGTGTGTGTGTGTGTGTGTGTGTGTGTGTGTGTGTGTGTGTGTGTGTGTGTGTGTGTGTGTGTGTGTGTGTGTGTGTGTGTGAAGTCAAGTCAAGTCAAATTTTTATTTCCAGATGGTACATTGAATAAGCAATGCATTTGCTTTTTTTTTTTTCTTCATCAAGCCATCTATCTAAGAACAAATTTCTTAATGATAATACTGAAATACTACATTATTGCAACCTTTACCAATATAGTATACCAATAAAAAAAGAAGAGGAAAACCAATAAAATAAAACACTGCAAAATACAAATTACACACACATATACATACACATGCACACACATGCACACTCGTGTGTTATATACTGTGTGAATGTGTGGGTACTGGGCCTATTTTGGTATCATGATGTATCCCTAAGGGCGGGAACTGGATGTAAAAAAAAGTACATTGGTGCTTACTCATCATCAAAATAAAATAACTTGATTTGATTTGATTGATCTCTAATCCAACTGTTTTCTAGTTGTTTTTATCACTCGCTTGAGTAAGCGACAGCAGCGATCGGACATATTGATACATTGATCTATGCTGAAAGCCCAAAGCTGGGGCTTTCTTGTGATGTTGTTGTTATTTAATAAATTACGAAACATTCGCTGGAACTTAAATTAAAATTTAAAAAATCACAACATCATGAGAAAGCCCATGTGTAACGTTTTAAGGGAAGTAAGTCTTGCAAGTGTACAAGAGTTGTCCAACATTACAAACTCGTTCAAGATGGCATCATGGCGAATTGGAAAGTTGTTGAGGTCGTACCATTTGAGATCGGTGAAAAGCATGAAATTTACCTTTGATCCCTACTCCTCGAATGTCAGATCCATCAGGTCAGTTTCTTGCTGATTTTTTATGGAACTGGTCACATAATGCCAGATCTGAAGCACTGTGAATTGAGTACACTGACGTTGACATTGACTACTGAAAAACTCGCCCATGCTGTGCATTTACTGTATTTAGCCTGCTACTAGTACTAGTACTAGTCTACTGTTGACGTGTTGTAAACTTAACGTTTTCTTGCGCGCGCGCGCGTGCGTGCGCGCGTGTGTGTGCGTGCATGCGTGTGTGTATGTGTGTACACGACCACAGTACAATTATGAAAATAAGATCGATAAAAGTATGAAATTTTTAGAGCGCTGATTTTTGTTTTATCTAAAGCAAATATACACAAAGCAAAGCACTTGCATTTGAGTCATCACACACATGGGACCGTTCACCAAAAAATTACAGATTTCAAATGTACACACACATACACGCTCGCATGCACGCACTCACGCCCGCCCGCACATACGCATGCACAGTCACATGCAACCCCCCCCCCCCCCCCCCCCCCCCCCCCACACACACACACACACTCACACATGTACATATAATTATAAGCACACAGTGATACTCAGTGATGCACACACTCACACCACACACACAGTGATACACACAGACACACACACAGTGATACACACATACACACACACACATACACACACACACACACACACACACACACACACACACACATACACACACACACACACATGCTTGCGTGCACACACATGCACGAGCACACATGCACACACACAGAGTGACACACACTTTTAGGCAGGTCTGTGTCTCCTGAAAGTAGGAACAGATAAGAGGTGTAGATATGGGGGAAGATTTTAGGTCCGAAATAAGTGTGTCTTGAGGCTGGATTTGAACATATCAAATTGAGAGAGTGAGATCACTCCAAATGGATGGATCAAAATATAGAGAAAGAGCAATGGCCAACATGGCAACAGTGGATTGTTTGAATAATAAATAATAACAATAATAATAATAATAATAATGTATGGGATTTATATAGCGCTGAATCTTGTAAACAAATCAAAGCACTTGCATTCAAATCATTCACATGCATGCAACCATCCACAAATATCAAGATAAACAAATATCAAATTTATACACACAACACACTTAGATGGGGGTGGTGGAGGTGAAGGTAGCTATTGAAAAGTAGGAACAGATAACAGGGGAAGATCTCAAGTAGAGTATAAGTGCGTTTTGAGGCTAGCTTTGAAAGAATCAAATTAAGGCTTTTGGCAAAGTGGAAGAGGGAGGTCGTTCCATATGGACGGACCGGAAACAGAGAAAGAGAAAGAATCTGAATCTGGGTATTTCAACTATTTGGATGATAACATCTGAATGGTTATATACATGAGGGTTATGTGAGAACTTAGTCTCCCCCACCCCCCCAAATTTTTTTTAATAAAAAAATAAATCAATGATTCTGGTGATGTGGAGGCAGTTCATTTTGACTGTTTCAGAGACTCTTTCCTTTTTACTGTTTTAGAGCCTGGTTCCCTTTCACTGTTTCAGAGATTGTTTCCCTTTCTCTGTTCCAGAGACTGTCCCCCTTTCACTGTTTCAGAAACTGTTTCACTTTCACTGTTTCAGAGACTGTTGAGTGTTTCACTTTTAGTTTTACTGTTTCAGAGACTGTCTCCCATTCTCTGTTTCAGAGACTGTTTCCCTTTCACTGTTTCAGAGACTGTTTTCCTTTCACTGTTTCAGAGACTGTGTGACCACTTTCACTGTTTCAGACACTGTTTCCCTTTCACTGTTTCAGAAACTGTTCCACTTTCACTGTTTCAGAGACTGTTTCCCATTCACTGTTTCAGAGACTGTTTCCCTTTCACTGTTTCAGAGACTGTTCCCCTTTCACTGTTTCAGAGACTGTTCCCCTTTCACTGGTTCAGAGACTGTTTCCCTTTCACTGTTTCAGAGACTGTTTCCCATTCTCTGTTTCAGAGACTGTTTCCCATTCTCTGTTTCAGAGACTGTTTCCCTTTCACTGCTTCAGAGACTGTTCCCCATTCACTGGTTCAGACACTGTTTCCCTTTCACTGTTTCAGAGACTGTTTGATGTGTTTCCCTTTCACTGTTTCAGAAACTGTTTCCCTTTCACTGTTTCAGAGACTGTTTCCCTTTCACTGTTTCAGAGATTGTTTCACTTTCAATGTTTCAGAGACTCAGACTGTTGAGTGTTTCACTTTCACTGTTTCAGAGACTGTTTCCCTTTCACTGTTTCAGAGACTGTTTCCCTTTCAATGTTTCAGAGACTTTCCCTTTCACTGTTTCAGAGACTGTTCCCCATTCACTGGTTCAGAGACTGTGTGACCACTTTCACTGTTTCAGAGACTGTTCCCTTTCACTGTTTCAGAAACTGTTCCCCTTTCACTGTTTCAGAGACTGTTACCCATTCACTGTTTCAGAGACTGTTCCCCTTTCACTGTTTCAGAGACTGTTTCCCTTTCACTGTTTCAAAGACCGTTTCCCTTTCACTGGTTCAGAGACTGTTTCCCTTTCACTGTTTCAAAGACCGTTTCCCTTTCACTGGTTCAG
>CM054168.1:2288603-2291103 GCA_028751875.1 Rapana venosa | reverse complement strand
TCCAGCTTTCTTGGGGTATCTTTCTTCCAACATGGCTAGTGTGAGAGTCTTTTTCCCAATTTCACTCTGTTCATTTTTTGTTGTTATGTGGGGGACAGAGGTATTTACTTTGGTATCGGTTCTTCTTTCTTCCCATGGTGGTGTGTCAAGAGAGAAAGAGAAAGGTTTGACATGGTCTGGAAGCTTTGCTTGGTATTTTCGTACTAGGCCTCTAGTTTCAAGGGCAAAGCTAGATCGCTTTAGCATGCCTGAGGATAGTTGTTTTATCCTTGTCTTCATTGGGTGATCTGTAGTGCACTCGTATTTCTTTGATTGTATCAGGGCCTTCTTTTCTCTTCTTGTAGGTAGGGGAGGAATGCCAGTCACTTCTTCCATTTTGTTGATTGGTGTAGACTTCATTGCCCTTGTTATGATTCTTAGTGCTTGATTTTGGACCTTGTCAAGAGTTTGATGGTGAGTCTTGGCAGCTGTCATCCAAGAGTTAGATCCATATTCAAGGTGAGGTCTTACCTCGCCTTGGTAGACTGTCTTCAGTAATTTTGCGTTTGCTCCCCAGTTGGTTCCGGCCAGTTTCCGCATGATGTTTAGTTTTCTTCTGGCTTTGTTCTCTGCTTCATTTATATGGGCTTTCCATGTCATTCGCTTGTCAAAAGTGACTCCCAGGTAGGTTTGATGATCCTCAAATTTTAGCGTGCCTCAATATGCTGGTCCCTAGAGAAGTTGAGGTCTCTGATGCCTCGCTCCCTTACGAAATTATAGGTTATGGGACACCTTTACCTTTTTTTAAAAATAACTTACACCAAAGTCAGTTGGGCATTAACGGCAGCGCGACGCATTTTTGCACATATGACAGACAACAGCAGTTGCTGTTTGAGAGTTGGAAAACGACAACGATGACGACGACGATGAAGAAGAAAAAGAAGAAGAAGAAGACGATAATGATGAAGAAGATGATGAGAAGAAGAAGGAGAAGAAGAAGAAGAAGAACAGGAAGAAGAAGAAGATGATGAAGAAGAAGAATTCTGAAGAAGAAAAATGCAAAGAAGAATGCGAGGAAGAATGCAAAGAAGAAGAATGCAAAGAAGAAGAATGCAAAGAAGAAGAAGAAGAAGAAGAAGAAAGAAGAAGAGAAGAAGAATTCTGAAGAAGAAGAAGAATTCCGAAGAAGAAGAAGAATTCTGAAGAAGAAGAAGAAGAAGACGACGACCATGAAAACGAAGAAGATGAAGATGATGAAGATGACGTGTTCATGATTTGAAAATCCTGATTTTTCCTCGCTATATTTTAAAAAAATTATTTATTTTATTCTTTAATATCGAAGATAATGGAATAAGCACTTATTGCATTGTAGGCTATTGTTGAAATGAACAGCGTAGACATGCCAATGTACCAGATAAGGCCTGAACAATCAGTTTTGGACATTTGATGCCAAAGTATATATATATATATATATATGGATGTTTGCTTTTTTTTTTTTCCAGATTGAAGGGGTTGAGGACAAGAACTGAACTCTTCTTTTGCCTTGGTGACCTACCCTCACTCAGCAGGACAGACAACTCTCCTGAATGTGGGTACTGCAGGGGAGATAATTTCTCCTGAATGTTGGTACTACATGTAGCAAGGGAGATAATTCTCCCTGAATGTGAGTATTGCATATAGCAGGGGATATAAGTTCTCCTGAATGTCAGTACTGCATGTAGCAGGGGAGATAATTCTCCTCTAATGTCAGTGCTACATGTAGCAGGGGAGACAACTCTCCTGAATGTCAGTACTGCATGTAGGAGGGGAGACAATTTCTCCTGAATGTCAGTACTACATGTAGCAGGGGAGACAATTCTCCTGAATGTGAGTACTACATGTAGCAGGGGAGATCATTTCTCCTGAATGTCAGAACTACATGTAGCAGGGGAGACAATTTCTCCTGAATGTCAGTACTACATGTAGCAGGGGAGATAATTCTCCTCAATGTGAGTACTACATGTAGCAGGGGAGATCATTTCTCCTGAATGTCAGTACTGCATGTAGCAGGGGAGATAATTCTCCTCTAATGTCAGTGCTACATGTAGCAGGGGAGATCATTTCTCCTGAATGTGAGTATTGCATGTAGCAGGGGAGATAATTCCTCCTGAATGTCGGTACTACATGTAGCAGGGGAGATAATTTCTCCTGAATGTCAGTACTGCATGTAGCAGGGGAGATCATTTCTCCTGAATGTCATTATTGCATAAAGCAGGGGAGATAATTCTCCTGAATGTCAGTATTGCACGTAGCAGGGGAGAAAATTCTCCTGAATGTCAGTACTGCATGTAGCAGGGGAGATCATTTCTCCTGAATGTCAGTACTGCATGTAACAGGGGAGATAATTCTCCTCTAATGTCAGTGCTACATGTAGCATGGGAGACAACTCTCCTGAATGTCAATACTACATGTAGCAGGGGAGATAATTTCTCCCCGAATGTCAGTACTGCATGTAGCAGGGAAGACAATTCTCCTGAATGTC
>CM054168.1:2281103-2283603 GCA_028751875.1 Rapana venosa | reverse complement strand
TCGTTTTCTTCTTCTCTTCTCTTCTTTTCTCTTCCTTTTTTGATTTTTTTTTTTTGCCTCCGGGCTCGCTCGCCTGCCCCGCCCCTGTGGCATTTTGGGGGTTAACCAGTGGAGAAACTTGTTTTTGTTGTTGTTGTTGTTTGTACTGAAAAGGTTAATGGGTGAAAACTTTTTGTTTTTTTTTAAAATGGGGAAGTTTAAGTAAGGTATGAAGTAGGGGGTGTGGGGTGGGCGGTGTTAAGTTGATGGAAGAAAGAAAAATCATGTGGTCTGAGCACTTTGATTTTGTTGCTTTACAAGATTCAGGGCTATATAAATTCCATGCATTATAATTATAATTATTATCATTATTATTATTATTCTTATTGACGAGTGGAGAAAGTGGGTGTTTTTTTGGTACTGAAAAGGTTAATGCGTGAAAATTGTTGTTGTTTTTTTGTTTTTTAAATGGGGAAGGTTACGTAAGGTATGAAGTGGGGGGGGGGGGGGGGGGGGGGGGGGAAGGTGTTTAGTTGATGGAAGAAAACAAAAAATGTCGTCTGAGGGCTTTGATTTGTTGCTTTACAAGATTCAGCGCTATATAAATTCCATACATTGTTGTTCTCTGCAGCCATCCCTTACAAAACAAGCATGTCAGCGTGGCGCTCTGTGGGGCTGGTGCTGCTGCTGCTGATGATGATGGTGGTGGTGGGCCTACCCTCTTCCCCCACCCCTGCTTTCTCCACCATCCTCTCCGCCGACACTCGCCAACGTTGAACCCGCACTGCACTCCAAGCGGCCATGCCTATAGCTCCTCCCTCTGAGGAGGACATAGCCGAACGCTCCTCATCCTGTGTGAAATGCCGCTTTACTTTTCTGTTCCACAAAAAAGCCTGTGTGAAATGCTTTTCCAGGTAAAATTATTATTTGTCACTGCTAAAAAAAAAAAAAAGGTCCCGAAGCCCTTGTGATTGACCAAAGTGAGGGGCTGTTTGTCTTTCGTTTTTTTCTTTTGAATCAAAGAATAAAATGAATGAAGAACAAAACGAAAACCCCCAATTAAAAAAAAAAAAGGATGAAGCTCTTTCGTGTTGGTGATTTTAAACCGGAAGGCATGATGGTGATAGTTGTAGTAATGATGATGGTGGTGGTGGTGGTTGTGGTAGTAGTGGTGATGGTTGGGTGGGGGGGGGGGGTAGTAATGATGGTGGTGGTGGTGGGGGTCAAGTTCTCAAATTTTGTTCCTTATTTCTTTTTATTTAGACACACACACACACATTCACACACACACGCTCTCTCTCTCTCTCTCTCTCTCACACACCTCATGGGGATCAGAGTTCGTTGTTTCAATGATGGTGTCATCAGCGAACATGTCCCATTGAGTATCTATGGATAAAGGGAGATGGTTAATGGAGAACAGAAAAAGAAGGGGACCCAAAACTGAACCTTGAGGCGCACCTGTCAATATTTGGAAGAAAATGAGAGCCCGATGCATTTAAAGCTACTTTCTGGTGTTTATCGGAAAGAAAAGAGGGGATCAACTCAAGAGTACTACGAGATAATTTATAAAGTGCTAACAATTTTTTAAAAAGAGTTCATTATGTATAACGTCAAATGCTTTTGCAAAATCTACAAATAAAGACTCCAGTAAAATTGCTTTCTGTTGGAATTTCGGATTTAACGTCGGATGAGACTATAAACCGAGGCCCCGTGTGTGCGAACGCATGCAGAACATCTTGCGCACACGTTAAATCCTGTTCCGCTTTTCGAAAGAGTAGGCCATTGTGTGCCGGTGGGAACAGATGACAACATTGACAAAACCGCATACACACAGGGACTGGATGTAAAAAACCACATGAGTGCTTATTCCATTATCCTCGATATATATTAAAAAAACTTCATCTGAGCGCTTTGATTTGTTGCTTTACGAGATTCAGCGCTATATAAATTCCATACATTATTATTATTATTCAATAACCAGCGATCAACCGATTTCGTTGAAAGCAGTGTGACAGGAGTGATGTTCTCTTAAAAACCAGACGGGTTTAGGATAATTATCAGATCATGCTGCTTGAAGCGAGAAAGAAGACAAGTTATGAATACTTATGTTGCTCCAGAGAGAGGCTTAGAAAGAAAGAAAAAAAGAAGAGATAATTAATTATCGACATTGGCCTGTCGTTTGGATGGATCGGGGTCTTGTTTCTCGATTTTGATGTAAAGGGCTTATTTGAGAGAGTAAGAGAGAGAGGGGAGAGGGGAGAGAGAGAGAGATGAGGAGAGAGATGAGAGAGGGAGGAGAGAGAGAGAGGGGAGGGAGAGAAAAGAGAGAGAGATTCAGATTCAGATTCAGAATATTTTTATTGCCATTTAAATCATGTAGACTTATTTGACAAACAAAAAACATCAAATTAATTTTTATCTATTTTGGTAAAAATGAGTACCCAAAAACTGTTTTTTTTACTTCTCTTTTTCTCTCTTTTTAAAACATCTCACATATTGATGATATCTGTTGATTATATAA
>CM054168.1:2242955-2280603 GCA_028751875.1 Rapana venosa | reverse complement strand
TATTGCACCACACTAAGCTGAAAGTTATATAGTTAATATTTTACACAATTTTCGCCCTCGGGGGTGGCAGACTTGCTAGCAGTTTGTCGTCTTGGCCAAGACAAATTGGTGTTTGGTTGGTGGTTCCCAGTTCCAGTCCCAGTAGTGTCCCCGATTTTTCTATTTATATTTCGTTTCGATAAGTAGAGAATGAAATGGGTTGAGATTTGCTGTACTCTGAATTGCCACACACACTGTTATTAATGTTATTAATGTTATATTATAAAATTGTGCTGTTACTGTCCATTATGAATTTATGTGTTGTGCGAATGCGTGTGTCGGCATTCCAAAGGTTGTGAATGCCGGAAATCATCTCCTCTGCCCATGCTTCATTAAAGCATCCGGATAAAAGTGCACTAGCTTTAATGGAGTCTGGGCAGAGGAGATGGTTTTGCACTTTTTTTCTGTTTTACCCATAATTTTATAGTTTTACCCATCAAAAATAAATTAGTATTACTTTCAGTTTTAGTAGAGAGATAGGGAAAAAGGGGGGTCAAGGTAAACTACTTAGTTTTTATATAAAACTATGCAAGTTTTTGGTTCGATGAGGCGAAGCCGAATCGGACCAAAAGTTGCCTGGTTTTGGATAAACAGTAAGTAGTTGAGCTTGACCCCCCTTTTTCCCTATCTCTCAGACCATTGCCTTAAGTTCTGTGACTTTGGCTTCTAAGATGATTTTGTCATCATTTGCGCATGACTTTTTTTTCGATGAGTGACGTCATTTCTTGATTTGCGTCATTTGTCAGGTCTGCCTGTCTATCGATTTCCTCCAGTACTTGTTCAGAGCCAAATTTTGCTTCGGCACAGATCTGGCATGTGTATATTCTTGTAGATCTGGCAAAAATACAAATCTGGTATTTAAGGAGTGAGGTACAGGCCCAATGGATCTTCCTGTTACACTCACTGCACTTTAAGGTTTTTCCTTCAAATTGTATGCTACATATGCATGTCTGTTCATTTGCAGTCAGTAGGTGTTTTCTGTCCGTTTCTTCTGTGCTGTCGCATTCTTCATCAGCTCTGCATTCATCATCATCATCTTCTTCTTTGTTTTTGTCATTTTCATCTCTACTATAACCATACACTGGCGGACATCTAATCCCTGATTGCTTCAACTGCTTTTTCTAAGCTGTCATAACTTTTGTGGGCTGCTCCCTGGTAGCCTAAAACTGATGTACTCGCCTCATTCCAAGTCGTGAAGATTCCAACCCTTCTCCCTTTAGTCACAGCGTAGTATTTCGTGTCACATCCCTTCTTTTTCGTGACATTTCATGCACAATCACCACATTCACCAGATCTCTGTGTTCACTAGAAATCGCTTAACGTCTGGTAGTCGCCATCTTGACCGGAAGAGTGAGTGAAGTACAGACAACACAACATAGATAGATAGATAGATAGATAGAGAGAGAGAGAGAGAGAGAGAGAGAGAGAGAGAGAGAGAGAGAGAGAGAGAGAGAGAGAGAAGTACAGCAACACAACATAGATAGATAGATAGAGAGATAGATAGATAGAGAGATAGACATATAGATAGATAGATAGACATAAGATAGATAGATAGATAGACAGACATATAGATAGATAGAGAGAGATAGATAGATAGACAGACATATAGATAGATAGATAGACAGACATATAGAAAGATAGATAGACAGACATATAGATAGATAGATAGACAGACAGATAGATAGATAGAGAGATAGATAGATAGATAGAGAGAGAGAGGGAGAGAGAGGAAAACAAACACACGCAACCAAAGGTACAACAACAACAACAACAACATAGTCCATCCATCCATCCATCCCAAAAAAACATGCCAAGCCCACACCATTACGATCCAATGGAAACTGTATTTGCACTCTGTAAAAAAAAAAAAAAACTATAAAAAAAACAAACCGAAAAGAAAAAAAAAAAGTTCAATTCTGTGAAGTCAAATTCGAATGCTGAAATAACAATATCCACTGTACACCTTTTTTTTAACCCCCAGAAGAAAAAAACCCTCTCAAACAAAACCAACCAACAACTGCATAATAAAATATAATAATAATAATAACAAAATCAAAAGAGACAACTCCTCCCCCCACCCCCAAACCAAAAAAAAATCAACAACAAAAAAAAACAACCTTCCCAAAACAACCCAACACACTTTCTCTCTCTCACTTACTACAAACGGAACTGTTTCTTGTAAAATATCTCGTAAAAAAAAGAAGAAGAATACTGGGTTTAACAAACGTGGGGGGGGGGGGGGGGGGGGGGGGGGGGGGGGGGGGGGGGGGGGGGGAAACACAAAAAAACCCCAGACTATGATTATACATCATTTTATTTTTCTACATGAAACGTAGGCAAAAATTCTGTAAAAAAAAACCCCAGTCACTCTGATAAGGGAAACAAATACAGTTGTAGACAGTAAAAAAAAAAGGGTGGCGCGGCTCTTGTGGCGACAACGCTCTTCCTGGAGAGAGCAGCTCTAATTTCACGCAGAGAAATTTGCCCGTAGTATATATATAATATATATATATATATATATATATATATATATATATATATATATATATATATATATATATAAAAGAATGAACATGGATCAGTATCAGCTTTCTATGATGGACAACATCTACAGTACAGATTCTAAGACTAACAATCCCGAAAATGTTCCAAACGTGAAGAAGAAATTCAAAATATTCTTATTACGTGCATAACTATACTGGTCTAACTCCTCTGATTTAAATACGAAGTAGAAAAATGTATGGAAGAAGAATGACAGACATATTCAAAGATGACGGTTCTTAATGGAGCACGAACGAGAGAAAAGAAAAGAAAAAAAAGAAGAAGGAAACATTTGAGAAAAAGATGTAGGTTATGTGTAATAAAGATTTGGGGGGGGGGGGGGGGGGATTGACAAGTGGTATACGATATAAATGGAAGTGTACGGTTTTGAATGTCGTAGCTGTTTTACCAAAAAAGACAGAAAAATGAAAATTATCTTGAGTGGGTTTGTGACATTTTTGGCTTTTACAAATGAACTCTCCATGCAATGCCGATGAGCACAAACATATACACACGCATCAACATTGCACACAGACCCACATACCCCCAACAAGCATACACATCCGCGCGCGCGCGAGCGCATACATACACACACTGCTAGTATCAGCAACACACACAATCACTACAAACATGAACCCATTTCATACATAGAATAAGTATGACAAAAAGGACACACACACACACACATAATGAACACACATAATGAACACACACACACACATATATATATATATAAAGTGGATTGATAATATCGTAACGACCTAACTTAGCTCATCAGTGTCAATGTTGATCACACACACACACTCTTTAATAATAATAATAATAAACAATTGTAAAGAAGTGAAGATTGTCAACCAAGGCTGCTACTACTGACAAAAAATATTCATAATAAATATTAACGATCATAACACCACACAACAACCTCTCTGAGTGGACAACAACAACAAATAAGAAAAAAATTTACAGAAAAAAAAGAGTACCATTTTGGGTTTCCATAACCTTTAAGGTCGTAGGGGAGCGAGGGGTCCGAACCTCCGCTTTTTCTAGGGGGCCAGCATATTGAGGGCGGCGCCCCTCTCCTCTCCCTCCCCTGCTTTCCTTCCCCACCCTAAAAGGGGAGGTTTCCCCCTTTTCAGCTGGGGGGCGGGGGGGGAACGTACAAAGCCAAGGCGCCAAACGGTCAACCCCTCCAAGTGGGAACCCCGTCCCATACTGCTTAAAACCCTTTGGGTGGGGAAAAACGGCGCCCCCGGGCCACCCGAGCTATCGGGGTTTCCCCCAATTTCCACTTTACCACCCGGGAAAAAAAGTTCAAAACATTTTTCCTTTTAAATTCCCGCTTATTCCCTACACAGAAATATTTATGTATAATTTTCATCAATTTTTGTTTCTAAACCCGGGAGTTTGAACAAAAAAACTTTCCCCCTCACACCTCCCCCCCCCCCCGCAATAAAAGTCTCTTTAAAAAAAACCCAAAATTTTGCTTTTTTCCATTTAATACCCCCCCCCCCCCCCCCCCCCCCCCCCCCCCCCCCCCCCCCCCCAACCAAAGGGGGGGGGCCTGGTGGGTTTGAGTCATTTCGCTCGGATTGGACCCGGGTTCGAATCTCCCTTTTTAAACGGAATTTTTTTTTCCCCTTGGGGTTTTCATCATGGGGGACTCCACTCTCCCCCCAAAAATCCTTCGGGTGACTATAAACCAGGTTCCGTGTGCGAACCCCACGCAGAAAATCTTGCGCCCCACGTTTTAACCCATTCCGTTTTCGAAGAGGGAGGATGGTGCCTTTAAACGGATGAAAAAATTTTCCAAAAATGCATACAACAGGGGGCTGGGGTAACAAAAGCACGGGGTGCTTTTTTCCCCTATTCCCCGAAACAAAAGGAATAAATTTAAAAAGATTTTAAAGAAAAAAATAAAACCCCGAGTGATAAAAAGGGGGAAAAAACTAGCACAGCAAGGGGGGGATGCTGTCTATATGAACCAACCCCTTTTACACCTTTCGGGGAAAATAAAAGGGAAAGGTAAAGGGTCCCCTAAAATATGTGGGCTAAAAGACGAGGGATCAAGACCTCAACTTCTATGGGCCAGCAAAAATTTAACGTACAGCGCCCATCTCCTCTCCCTCGCTGCTTTACCTTCCCTGACCCTAACAGAGGACAGGTACTGATTTACTCTGATAGGGAATCAAATACAGTTGCAGACATGAAAAAAAAAAAGAAAAAAAAAAGGGTGGCGCAGCGCTTTGTGGCGACGCGCTCTCCCGCTCTCCCCGGGGAGAGCAGCCCGAATTTCACGGAGAGAAATCTGCCGTGACGTAAAGTGGTATGAAATGAAATCTGAGCGCTTTGATTTGTTGCTTTACAAGATTCAACGCTATATAAATTCCATACATTATTATTATTATTATTATTACAGCTGGGTGAACTGGGGGAGGGTTTGTACTGAAGCCAATGTTAAGCAGCATCGAGCGTGGTTACCAATTGGATGGGCAGATAATGATTTACAGCTGGGTGAACTGGGGGAGGGGACTGTACTGAAGCCAATGTTAATTAAGCAGCATCGAGCGTGGTTACCAATTGGATGGGTGACCCGTTTGCGTGCCTTGGCTTCATTCAGTACGGTACGGGAGAAATACAGGCGCTGAAAATCTTGAAAGAAGTTGACCCTAGCTCTGTAAGATTGTTTTCACTGATAATTGGTCAGAAGACAAAAGTGACTTTAATTCTATTACGAGTTAAGTCATTTCTAGCAAGAAACTGGCCAGCAAACGCTATGGAATGTGTATTTAAAAAAAAAATTTTTTTTTTACTCTTCTGATGTAATGGTAGCAGTAAAGGTGTCCCATAACCTATGTGGTCGTAGGGGAGCGAGGCATCAGAGACCTCAGCTTCTCTAGGGGGCCAGCATATTGAGGGCAACGGCGCCCATCTCCTCTCCCTCACACGGTAGCAGTACAGGGTATAATATATCACTTGGGTACCTTCTACTTCTCTCATGAACTTTCACACGCGTGTGCACGCACACACGCAACGCGCACGCACATACACACATACTTGCACGTACTGTTTGAACAAATGACTTTTTCTTTTCATGGAGAAGAAACACAATGTTGATGAGCGTCAATTGCGACTTGTACACAGTGAGTGAGCGTGTGTATAGCCACTTTAATTGTATGTGTATGAATAACTATTTCAGCACTCTGTGTGTGTGTATGCATGTGTGTGGTGCGTGCGTGCATGCGCGTACGTATCATCACTTCAGCTTTGTGTGAGAATTTATTACTATATATATATATATACACACACACACACACTATATATATATATATATATATATTATATATATATATATATATATATTATATATATATATAATATTACGCGTGTGAGAATGCTAAATTCCAACAACACATTTTACAAACAAAAACAATGTTCACATATTTCTAAATCCATGCTAACTTTATATTATTATATAAATTGAAGAAACAAACAAACAATGTACATGAAAAAGTGCTGTGACATTAGACAGAGAGAAAAAAAAAAGTCCAATATTTTTGCATAAAATGCCATCAATTCCAAAAGTGCAGAAATGGATGGGTGAACACTACACACTACTTCCAGTTGTGAATAAAAACAGCAACACTCACCCCCCCAAACCCTCACCCCCCAATAAAACACAAACCCACCCCCCCCACCCCGCCCCCCAACAAACCAAAACAAAAAATAAACACCCAAAAAAACACCCCAAACAAACACCCCCCCCCCCCCCCCCCCCCCCCAAACAACCCCCCCCCCCCCCCCAAAAAACAAACCCCCCCCCCCCCCCCCGCCACCCTCTGTAGAGAAGAGCATTCTAAAAGCAAAAAAAGCCCCCCCCCCCCCTTTCCCCCCAAAAAAACCCCGCAAAAAAAACCCCAAACAAAAAGGTCAGCATTTCAATATCGTTTTTCTAGTCTACTCGAGTCTTAAAAATCAACGGACTCTCTCTGTCAAGTTTTCAATGCTGAGTGTGTTGTTGTGTGACTATAAAACATCAGTTCACTGTACACAATGCTATTAAGTGGGAAGAAGAAGAAGGAGGAGGAAGAGGAGGAGGAGAAGAAGGAGAAGGAGAGGAAGAGGAAGAAGGAGAGGAAGAGGAAGTAGTAGTAGTAGTAGTAGAAGAAGAAGAAGAAGAAGAAAAAAGCAGTAGTAGTAGTTGTAGTAGTAGTAGAGTAGTAGTAGTAGTAGTAGAGTAGTAGTAGAGTAGTGGTGGTAGTAGTAGTAGTAGGAGGAGGAGGAGGAGGAGAAGTAGAAGAAGGAGAAGAAGAAGAAGGAGAAGAAGAAGAAGAAAACAAAAACACACACGGTACTTTTTGAACACATTATTTTGTGACTTGGAACACAGACATGTTCATAACTACAAATCTAATGACACTTTTATAGACGGAGAAGAAAAACACGACCAACAACAATAACAACAAAACACCATCATCATCTTTGCATTCATACCATGTAGTATACACTCTCTAATGAATATTTTTGTATACAACAAACGTTGTTCAAAATGTTTTTAGTCCGACTACTGCATATTATGTGCATGTACACGAGCTGCGCGCGCACACACACACCTACACACACACACCTACACACACACACACACACACACAGGGGGGACTGGATAGCCTGGTTGGTTAAGAGCATTGCCCTTGTGATCTGCTGACTCGGGTTCGATTCCCGTTCAAGGGGATATTTTCCCCTGCAATTAACATCAGTGCCGACTCCACTCTCCCCAAAAAGTCCTTCGGATGAGACCATAAACCGAGGCCCGTATGCGAACGCACGCAGAACATCTTGCGCACACGTTAAAACCCGCTCCGCTTTTCAGAAGAGTAGGCCACAGTGTGCCGGTGGGAAGGGACGATAAAAATAGACAAAACCGCATACACACCGGGGACTGGATGTAAAAAAAATATTAGAAAGCACATGAGTGCATATTCCATTACCTTCGATCGAAAAAGACTAAACTGAATAAGTAGATAAATAAATAAATAAATACATAGATAACGGTCGCATATGCAAAAAACTCAATTATTGGTCAACTTGGAAACTCTAAAAGACAGACCCCGCAAAAAAAAATCACATTTAAAAATACAGCCTTTCTTTCCACAACAACACTCAAGAAGTTGGTTAAAATAACTGTTTTGCAAAATGTGTGGCCTTTTTTGTGTGTGTTTTTTTTGTTAGATACGCGGTATAAAATGTGTCACATTTTCAAAAAAAACCTCCCAGCTAAACATATGAATCTTAACGATAATAATAAAAGCGCGGGCTTAATCATAGCAACAATACAAAACCAATCATAACTATACGCATACCAGTATTAATGGGATTATGAATCCACACTTTTTTTTTTTGGTTTGCAAATGACAGATCTATGCATTCATGTATGTATTAAAATCATGTAATATTAAGGTAAAGGTGTCTCGTAAATTAACTGGTCTATGTATGCGCATGACCCAAAGTAAGTGGTTTATGTATGCAAATGACTTGATGTGACTCATTAATATATGCACATGACCCAGTGACTAGTTCAATGATGTTCAGGGCATATACTGTCACACACAGAGTATTATATATTATATGTATATATATATATTTGTGTAAGTATGTGTATATAAATATGTTTGTGTGTGAAGTATATATTATATATATATATAATATATATATATATATATATATATATATTATATATATATATATATATGTGTGTGTGTGTGTGTGTGTGTGTGTGTGTGTGTGTGTGTGTTGTGTGTGTGTGTGTGTGTATACATACAATCATTATTTAAGAAATATGAAAATGAAATACTTCATGGCATCAACTCAACTCTACACACACGAACTCACATCATACTATGTTACAACAATCTTTTAACCAACAGTTGTAAAAAAACCCAAAACAAACAACAACAACAAAGACAACATGTATACAGTTAAGCAGCTTGTTTCTTTGTCAACAGAAAGCACTGTACAACTTTTGTAATTTGTTTTTTGTGTGTGACAAACATGAAAAAATAAAACAACCCACAAACAAACAAACAAAATCATCATATTTTGGACCTTACCCCCCTCCCCACGGATTAAACTATAAACCCAGGTCCCCTGTGCGAACACACGCAGAACATCTTGCGCACACATTAAAATCCTGTTCAGCTTTTCGTAAGAGTAGGCCATCATGTGCCGGTGGGAAAGGATGACAGAATTTACAAAACCGCACACACACACACGGGGACTGGATGTAATAAAGCACATAAGTGCTTCGAAATAAAAGAATGAAATAAAAATATTAAAAAAACCCACCCCCGTACTCATCACACAACCAATGTAGATAATCTTGAATGAATATTAAAAGAAATAAGAAAGCTCAACAACAACCCACCCCCAAAAAACCAAACAAAAAAACCCCACCTTAAACTCCCCCCCCCCCCCCCCCCCCCCTCCCCAAACCATTAAATAAAATCTTATGTTTCACCCTAATCAACGGAAAATGCTTTAAATAAAGCAACTTTGAGCCAAAATTTGGAAGGAAAAAAACTCCCCCCAACCCTACCAAACATTCCAATCACTCAACATTGTGTTGTTGTTGTTGGTTTTTTTTGGGTGGGGTGGGGGGGGGGGGGGGGCATTTGCTTGGGTTTTTCTTTTAAGGAGGGTGGGGGGGGGGGGTAGGGAGGGGGAGGGGAGGGGGGGGACTGTACACACATCATACAGCGTATTTCTAGACGATACAAATCAAATGAAATCCAGACCCCTCGACACACAACATTATTTACACTACCTTATCAAAACGCGCCCCCACTCCCACACCTCGCCCCTCACCTCTAAATTAATGGCCAAATTCAGTCCACAGCAGTTTGTCTCCCTTGTACAACGCGAAAAACTGGAAACCACCACAACTGGAACGTACAAACATCTTGTACTAAATACCCCCCACCCCCCAAAAAAAAACCAACAAAAACAAACCACACCAAGAACAAGAAAAAAACCAAAAAAAACCCAACAAAAAACCCCAACCAAGCAAACAAAAAAAACTAGGACAAGAAGACCCCCACAAATCAAACAACAATACTACATACTTGAATACAAAATACTCCCCCCCCCCCCCCCCAACCAAATTTGAATACAATACAATTAAAAAAACAAGCTCTTTAAAGCTAAACATTCCCCAAATTTGAATAGAATCATCTCATCTCATCTCATCTGCTCCCGTAACTCCCTCTGGGGTCGTAGGGGCACTATAGTGACGGAACGTTGCACCAGCTGGCTCCATTTGCGGCGGTTGTGTGCAAGTGCCTGGGTTGTGGAGGTGCTATCCAATTGAAATAATATAATACTGAATATAAAAAAGCAAACACACAAACCCAAACTAAAACGCACCCAAAATGGACCACAACGGACTTAAATATCCAAAACTAAAAAACAACAACACAAAAATGCCACAGAAAAAAAAATTGAACGACTAAATATTCAAAAACGAAAACAAAAATCCTCCCAAAACTTTTAACATAAAACTTAAAATATTCAAAAACAACAAATTAATGCTCATAAACTGAACATAATACTAAATATTCAAAAACAAACTAGCCCCACCAAAAAAAAAAAGAACATAATAATACTTAAACATCCAAAATTAAACAAAACCACAAATATCACCGCCACAAATCAAACATTATACCGAAATATCCCCAAAAAACAAACAAACTCAAAAGCAAAAATACCCAAACCAGCCTCAAATAATAATAATAATATATGGAATTTATATAGCGCTGAATCTTGTAAAAAAACCAAACAAATCGAAGCGCTTAATCTGAACATAACACTAAAATCTCCCACAAACACTACTCTAAACCCTGAAACTACAACTAAACCCACCAAAAAACCACCTCAAACCACCTTCACCGTAATACTAACTTTCCAGAGATCAAAAAAGAAACCAGAAACACGTTTACCACCAAATTTAACACAATACCGACATGAATCCAAAACACAAAACTACAACAAAAGACACCACCAGAATCAAACTCAAAACTTTGAATATTCAAAAACCAAACAAAAGCAACCCCCCCCTCCCCCCCACATGAAATCAAACAATTCTATCAAACATTCATAACTATACCAATCAAACCCCCCCCCCCCCCAAAAAAAAAAAAAAAAAAAACACCAAAAAAAAACCCCAACCAAAAAAAATAATCCCCCAAAACAAACACAACAACAAACAAAAAAACCTCACCAAAAAAAATCAGTCGTCTCGTTTTTAAGCAGTTTGTCCCTTAATTAAACATCATCGATTATGACAACAACAACAAAAAAACCCAACAACCCAACCCAACCAACAACATGATATTAATTCGTTACAGCAACATTTTTCTTTTGTTCTTTCATGGAATGAACAGGGTTACAGGGGAAGGGGGGGGGGGGGGGGGGGAGGGGAGGTTGTGTGGTGTGTGTGTGTGTGTGGGGGGGGGGGGGGTAAGGTTAAATGCAACTCTCCTGAGTGGTCTTGGCCTGACAACAAGCGACTAGAGGTTCGGACAGGAGTCGTCCTGTCGAGTTTTGCACACGACGGACCATCCATTTCCTTTGACACCAGGAACGGACTGAGCAACACCAACACCAGCAGAAACTTCGCTCGCTCGCTCCAACAGCATAACCAACATCCTTTGGTGGAGCTTTTTTTTTTTTCAACCGGGCAGAAACTAAAATCCTTCAACAAACCAAATGAATACTACTACTACTACTACTACTAAGGTAAAGGTGTCCCCACAATCTATAAGGTCGTAAGTGAAGCGAGGCGTCAGAGACCTCAACTTCTCTAAGGGGGCCTGTATATTGAGGGCGTACAGCGCCCATCTCTCCTCTCCCTCACTGCTTTACCTTCCCTGACCCTAAAGAGGGCAAGGTACCCATTTACAGCTGGGTGAACTGTACTGAAGCCAAGGCGCGCAAACGGTCACCCGTCCAAGTGGTAACCACGCTCGATGCTACTTAACTTTAAGCTTGGGGTAAAGCGAGTGCTCTGACCACTGAGTTATCCCGTCCCCTATAGTAGTAAATAACAAAAATTCACGTGAAGTTGGATGTGCTGGGCCTGACTTGTCAGGTCGCTTAACAGCAGCGCTGACGCATTTTCGCTCATTATGACAGAACAACTAGTTGCTGTCTGGGTGAATTTTCGACAAAGAAGAGATACTAAATCACATCAAGAATAATAATAATAATGAAATAAAAGGATGTCAGATCATAAGTTATCATCGTCATCATCAGTTATTTGACCTAGGGGGTCATTTTGGGGTGGGGGTTATGGGGGCAAGTAAGACCACTGGTCGACAGTTTTTTGCCTGGTTAAAAAACTTGTTGGCGACATAAATAAATGAGTCATATAATTATTGTATAAAAATACAATAAAATGAGGCAGTGAACACGAACCTTTGGTGAATTAAAATGTAAAAGGATAAATGCAAAAACAAAAAAGAAGAAAAAAATTGTTCTGTCCTTCTAAAGGTAAAAATCATTGAAAAAAGTAATAAAAAAAAAGTGGAATAGATCTGATTTTGGTTGAAAAATATGCTGGAATACACACACACACACACACATACATCGACACACACACACACACACAGGTTGACCTTCTTGCACAAAAAAACATGTACTGGTATTCGTATAAATGCAATAAATGTGTGCATCCACACACACACACACACACACACATACATGCGCGCGCACACACATACACAGACGTTGACCTTCTTGTACAAAAAAACATGTACTGGTATTCGTATAAATGCAATAAATGTGTGCATCAACATGCGCACCAACGGTGACGATTCTTACACAACAGTATGTATCGTATAATCGATAAATGTTGCATCCACACATGCACACAATATATATATATATATATATATTATATATTATATATATATATATTGATGGTGTGGTAAGTAGATTACCTCCCATGCGATCAGAGCAACGTGTTACTATTTTGGGACACTCCTGCAAATCGTGCAGAGCTCTGTTTTCTTGGGTGGTGGTTGAAAACCGCCCGTTGCACATACTTCGCCTACATGGTGAAATGTAGAATTTATGCTGCAGCCTCTTTATAAGAGGCCACATCCTAACCTGTGAGACTGTGCCTTGCACCAGGGGATAGTGCAAGAGATGGGACGTCACATATGTCCACTCTGTTACATATATTATTACACACACACACACATATATATATAAAATTCACTTTTAATGGGTGGCTTCCTTATTGGCACATGCCAAACCCCTGCAGGAAAGTAGTGTCCCATTTAATGTGTGACAGATTTATCCTCTTAGTTCCCCCCTTTTTTCCCTATTAAACACCCCCCCCTGCCCCTATGTATCAACTTGAGGAGTCCCCCATACATGGGCGTCTCTCAGTATAAACAGCATCCCACCTTTTGGAAATTCTGTGCTAGGAATTCCCTCTTTTCTATCCCTCTCTTTCTTTCTGCCTTGCTGGGTTTTTCCTCCCTGTCACTACCTCCTTCTTCATGTCTATTTTTGGACTTCTTGGTCAATCCATTCTCCTGCCCTTTTTTTCTCCTTCAAAAAGACTTGAATGAACAATTCTCTCCGATGTCGGATGTGCTGGGCTTGACTTGTCAGGCGCTTAACGGCAGCGTAACGCATTTTCGCTCATAAGACAGACAACAATAGTTGTTGGCTGAGCATTCAATGAAGAAGAAGAAGATTTTGAGGAGAAGAAACAGAAGATAATCATACAGATGAGAAGTAGAGTAAAAAAACAACCCATGCAGATATTTGATAAGCAGTCATTACATATTTAAAACTGGAAACAAATCAACGATCCAGATTAAAAAAAAAAAAATCAATATGTAACACCCCCAAAACATCTTAACTCGTATACCACTGGCACACACAAACAAAGAATAAAATATTCAACTGGAAACATATCAACAACCCAGATCAGATGTAACCTAAAAAAAAAAAAAAAATCTTAACTGGTATAGCATATTGGCACAAAACAAAAAGAAAACAAATTTAAACTGGAAACAGATCAATGATTCAGAAAAAAAAAATGTAACAAAAAAACATCTGAAATCATATACCATTGGCCAAAAAAATATGTTGGAAATAGATTAATGATTCGGATTAAAAAACAATATGTAACAAAACAATATCTTAACTTGTATGCCATTGGCAACACACAACAACACACACACACACACACACAACACACACACACACACACACACACACACACAACATCACATCACATCACATCATCATCACACACACAAATTGAAACAAAAGTACTGGTCACTTGAGAAATACTGTCACACCGTGCAAAAAGTTGTAACAATATAAGATATTAGTTTGACACACTGTGCAAAAGTTGTAACAATATAAGATATTACAGTTTGACTCACTGTGTGTGTATAATATGTGATAAACTCGTCAGTTGATCTCTCCTGCTCAAAACAAAACCACGACAAAGGCTACACCCACAGCAGTTACCAAACAAGTCACACTTTCCGCCTCACCCTCAATCCTATTGGGCCCAACAAGCAGCCAATCATTAAGCAGAATAGAATAAACGGAGTTTGTGTCGACATTTCTGATTGGCCGACACTGGCCAATCGTCACAACACAGCCAAAAAAGTTTGTATCGACATTTCTGATTGGCTGACACTGGCCAACTGTCACAACACGGCCAAAAAAGTTTGTATCGACATTTCTGATTGGCCGACACTGGCCAATTGTCATAACATAACCAAAAAAACTGGCCACCAATCAGTATACTTTAGATTTTCAATGTCCTTCAAAGAGCTTCATGTTCAATCGCCATCTTTTACTTCAACAGAAATAATTAAGAAGAAAAAAAGATTTTAAGATAAATAAACAGATAAGTAAATAAGCAAAAATAAACAGATAAGTAAATAAGCAAAAATAAACAAACACAAAAATAAAGGAATGAATACATAAATGAATAAATAAATAAATAAAATCTTCCTCTCTGGAAACGGAGTAAAATAAAAACATAAAAAAAACCTTTAAAATTTTAACGCAGCTCAAAATAGCACGTAAAAAAAAATATATATAAACTAAAAAATTACACAACTGATAATAATTGGTCGTTGATACTGTGCTTATAACCCTTTCCCTCTGGCCCATAATAACTGATAACAAATAATAACACGTCAACTGCAACACTATTTTTTGGGGGGGTATGTAAAAAAAAAAAAAAAAAAAAGAAACAGAAGTTTGGCACACAGTTTTACTTGAACTCTCCATTTCATCGTTAACACCAAAAAAAAAAAAAAAAAAAAAAAATTACGAGTCTTATTATCTCTCCTAGGTCAACTTTCATATGCAGACCTGCCAGTGCCTTAGTTCCCTTCACGTATATATATATATATATATATAATATATATATATATATATGCAGAACACCAAATATGCATGTTAAAGATCCTGTAAATTCATGCCAGTGTTCATGGGTTACGGAAACACGGACAAACCCAGCATACATCCCTGAAGTCGGAATGTGGCTATCTTCTCAGTGGGCAAAAAAGGCCGCCTACGCAAAAATCTCACCATCGGTGAACCTTGGAACTCTAGCCTAGAAACGAAGAAAGAAAAAAAAAAGTCTTACAGGTCAGATCCATGCACTGTTATCAGCTAAAAACTCTCGGTGCGAATGCACTCAAGTACCATCACATTTTGGGGGCATATGCACTTAAAGTATACGTCTCACACAATTCGCTGATTCTTATTGACGCGTTACATATATATAAAAAAGAATACTGTTGGTCCACCTGTTGTTTTTTCTTTCATTTTATCACTTTGGGTTTCATACCACACCGACTGTAAGTCAATATCCATCAACTTGGGTGCAGCTGTACTTAATTTAGTACAAACTGTAAAAAAAAAGTTTCTTTCAAGATATGTTCTGCTGCACTAAAATGCAGGTCTTCTAATTGATATAATTTTCTCAACAAATAAAAAGAAACATAATTTAAAGGAAAAAAAAAGAACCAAACACCCCCCCACTTCCACTCTCCCCAAACTTGGTGTGAATGCACTACTCAAGATTCAACCATACAAAATTGGTGCACATGTACTAAAAACTTGTACCGTAAGCACTTCGGTGCTTGTGAACCAGAGTTTTCCAGACAGTTTGGTGCAAGAGGACTGAAAAGTCAAAAGCTTTACAAAAAATCCCAAACAAACAAAAAACAACCAAAAAACCCCCCCAATGTTGGTTCAACGGTTGGTTTTGTAAGTACTTTCAGGGAAAAGATAACAACAAAACAGTATGAACTAGTCTCTAACAATGACGAAATGGAAGAAAAAATAAAAATATAAAAAAAAGCAACGAACCCCCCCCCCCCCCCCCAAAAAAAAAAAAAGAAACTTAACTTTGATTCCCAAACAAACCCATCCTTGCCTTACTAAGATATACACACAAAGAAGTAAGCCTCCTCCTCCACCCCCCAAAAACCCCACCAAATAACCCCCGCCCCCAAAAACAACCAAGTCTCCCCCCTAAAAAACAACAACCAACAACACCCCAAACAACCACCTAACCCTGTCCCCCCAAAAAAGACAACAACTCAGAACAAGCCCCCCTCTCTTCTCAAACAACAAAAACAAATCAAAACACAAACCCCCCACCAAAAATGAAAAAAAAACACCAACAACCCCCCCCCCCAAAAAAAAAAACAAACAAAAAAACAACAAAAAACACCCAAACAAACCAACAACAACAACTCCCCAAACCAAAACAAAAAACCAAAAGCAAAAACAAACCAACAGCAATACAAGCAAAACCTGAATCAAACAACAAATATAAACACAACAACAAAAACAACAAAGAGAATCTTGGCTATGACCAGAGAAAGTGAGATAACAACCAACGTAAAGTAGTAATAAAATGCTGGCAATAAAATGCTAGTAGTAGTAGTAGTAGTAGTGGTAGTAGTAGTAGTAGTAGCGGTAGTGGTGGTAGTAGTAGTAGTAGTAGTAGCAGTAGTGGTGGTGGTAGTAGTAGTAGTAGTGGTGGTGGTGGTAGTAGTGGTGGTAGTAGTAGTACTAGTAGTCGTAGTAGTAGCAGTACACAACAATTTCCCCATTTTTTGAGCATTCTATATAAATTATGCACACATATTATCACACAGCACGGCAAGTCTATCCATAAAATCAACACCAACAACAACACAAAACAACTCCATCTTTAAAAAAACAACAACAACAAAAAAAAATGCAAAAACAAAAAAAATTCAAACCCCCAAAAACATTACCCAGATCCTAATGTTGGCATCCAACCATTGATATGTACAGACATAAAACTAGCCCAGACCAAAAGCTGTGTCAGTTATTGATGTCAGCTATATGACCAAGGCCTACACTATAAAAATGTTGTTATGTTGTTAAAACGTTGTGTTGAGATTGCACTTCAGCCGTGACAAGCTCTTCACATAACAAAACCTGCCATTCTCCTTTACAGGAGAGAGAAGAAAAAAAAAATCCTCTGAAGTCGGAGTATGGCTGTCTATATGGCGAGGTTACTTTAAAAAACAAGTCATACACAGTAAAACTTCTCTCATTCGGTGGTGTGTAATTTCTAATCTCACAGTTGATTCTCAGGTGGGATGGATGGATGAGTCGAGACAGAGTGAGTGCACGTTCTGGGTGACTGACCCCCCCCAGAGTGTTAAGCTGGGGAACGCACAACAACAACAACAACAACGATATATCTGCCGCCAAAACAGCAGATTACTTACAACATGTATGAAAACGTTCCAACCACACACTCAGCTGCTATCCATCCCATCCAGCGCCTGGGCTTTATTTATCACAGTTCTTGATTAAACCATTGACGCTGGGGGCAACAACAGCAAAGCGAGAGGCTGTAGTATGACCAGTGGCTTTCTTTCCCACTCATGGAATTCCACTTTACAAGCTTAGTCTTTAGTGATCGACTATGACTCTCTGACTAGGAGGCTTGACTTGCTACAGTCCTTATGTGCTGTAGCCCTGGGGGGCTGGTTGGTCTTTGGAGAGCATCTCCAATGCTGACTGTCCTTATGCCCACTTGGCCGAGAGAGTGGGGATGTACTGTGGGGCAAGGCATCTCCACTATAATCAAATTTCTGCCCAGTTTCCAAAACAGCAGCTGCCTCCTCCGCTGTTTTGGAGGTCATCGTCGGACACGACGGACAAACATACATCCCATCCCAGCTGGTGCTGAGTGATATAGCAGGATCTGACTTGACCACAACTTGGACTTGGTAAACGGAAGTCACACACTAACTTTAACAGTCTTGACTGAATGATGTTGGATTTATGGGGGGGAGCGGGATAGCCTAGTGGTTAGAACATTGCACTGGCAATCTGACGACCCGGGTTCGATTCCCGTTCAAGGGGGGATATTTTCCCCTGGAGTTAACATCAGTGCAGACTCCACTCTCCCCAAAAGTCTTTCGGATGAGACTATAAACTGAGGCCCCGTGTGCGAACGCATGCAGAACATCTTGCACACACATTAAAATCCTGTTCCGCTTTTTGTAAGAGTAGGCCATTGCGTGCCGGTGGGAAAAGATGATAGAATTGTCAAAACCGCATACACACGGGGACTGGATGTAAAAAAGCAAGTAAGTGCTTATTCCATTATCCTCGATATAAAAGAATTAAATATTATATAAAAAATAATGCACCGTGACCATCTTCCCCTCCCCTCCCAACAGTTTTCAAAGTTTACAGTTTAACATTTTTTCTTTTTTCTTATCTTCCAACATTCAAGTCTTTCTAAGAATTAAAATCCTAAGAAATCTTCTTGGTCTACTACCAGAACACAGTCCATAAAGGCTACACCACATAATATGCGGGGACTGGACGTAAAAAAACAAGCACATGGGGTGCCTATTCGTTATCCTCGAAATAAAAGACTTTGTCAATACAGCCAAGAAATTTCACTGGCATATGTGACACTCTACCACAAAATGAGTCGCTGTGCACCTGACCCACTTTTCCACTAGGAGCCATTTTAGGCAGGTGGGGGTCAGGTTGTCGATTTTGAGATTTTGATGGATTCTAAAACTACAGTCATTATTCTACCTTGTACTGAAATAGCGAGGCGTAATTTTGTTTCCTTTTGCTTGAAAAACGTGTTTACAAAACACCCAAGCCCTCATTCTGACCACCTTGTTTTGATGCAAAACTTGACAATTTCTCAGTTCGTCACTTTCTGCAGTCTATCATTTCAGTTTGTAATAACTTTTCGTAGAATTGTCCGATTTTCAATCTGTTTTCTGCATTGAATAGCCCTTTTATTGCAGATTAATAACATTTCATAACAAAACAACAACTGACCATGATGCAATGCGACTCATTATGAGGTGGAGCGTCACATATAATAATAATAAATAATAATAATAATATATGGAATTTATATAGCGCTGAATCTTGTAAAACAAACAAATCGAAGCGCTTAATAACATATAATATTTCACTGAATGCATCAATCCAACCCCTTTGAAAAAACTTCGGATGCGTTGATAGGATAATTTAACATCAGCTACACCCTTAGCAGTCACTGCCCTATTCTGTCCCCCGTGGGGATGCCGGGGGCCTATCAGTATAAATAGCATCCCCACATTCTGTGCTAGAAATTTCCTCTTTTCTATCCCTCTCTTTGTTTCTGCCTTGTTCCTTTGCTTCCTGTCACCTCCTCCTTCTTGTCTATTTTCTGCACTTCTTGGTCCATTCTCCTGCCTTTTTTCCAGAAAGAACTTAAAAGGTAACTATTCTTTCTTGTTCCAAAGTCGGATGCGCTGGGCCTGACTTGTCAGGCGCTGAACGGCAGCGTGACGCATTTTCGCTCATATAACAGACAACAATAGTTGCTGTCTGAGCGTTTGACGAAGAAGAACTGTCCTATTCCTGGTGTTTGTTGTTGTTTTGTTGTTGGTTTTTTTTCCATTCCTCAGCTCAAACTTCAAGGGTCGTCACCAATGGTGAGATTTTTTGCATAATCACGCGACTGTTTTTTCGCTCATCACGAAGGCAGCCACATTCTGACTTCAGGGATGCATGCTGGGTACGTTCGCGTTTCTGTAACCCACCAAGGAAACAAAAACAAAAACAAAAAAAAACAACCCTGAGCCATCCCCCCTCCCTTCACCCCCCCAAAAAAAACCCCAAAGAAAAACCCCTCACACACAGAAACCTACCATGATTGAAAAAAAACACCAAAAAAACCCCACAAAAAAAACCACCCCTGAAAGTAAAAAAAAACCAACAACAAAAAACGACACAACCTTAGTTATAAAAGAATAAATAAGTAAAAAATAAATTAAAATTATAAACCAAAAAACCCACACAACACCCTCTCTCTCCTAAAAAACAAAAAAACCCTGAAAAGAAATGATTCAGGTCCCCCCCAAAAAAACAACAAAAACCCCCACATTATTCTTCTCTAATATCCACGGTCAGCTTATGAAAGAATAAGAACCATACCCACTGGAGTACATATAAGGGGTGAAGTACAATTACGGTGTTTTTAAAACACAAAGTTACCTATGCACGTTTGTGTACATACCAAGTGCTTATTCCATTATCCTCGATAGAAAAGAATAAAATAAATTTTAAAAAACCAAACAAAACCCTTTCCCCCCCCCTCTCCCCCACACACCTCGTTCGGTTTTCTTCCTTTCTGGGTTACAGGGTGGTTAAGTTAAGATACAGGGCAGCTGATTACAACATTGTCGCACACACTGGCGTCGACTTTAACATTAACTCGTTTTAAAATGTTGTCTTGATACACACACACACACACGCATGCGAACAGAATTTGCGTGCACGAGTGTGTGTTTTCAAATGTCTCTCTGCTTTAAAATATATTTTTTTATAGTGTAAATGCATATATATATATGCATGCCCAATAGATGCACACACTCACACATATATAATTATGCGTGAGCACACACACATACACATACTCACACCACTCACAAACAGATGGCTTGATGAAAAGAAAAAGAAAACGCATTGCTTATTCAATGTACCATCTGGAAATACAAATTTGACTTGACTTGACTTGACTTGACACACACCTGACATCACTATTTAGCAGAAGAATGTTAAACTGAAGAACTAATACACACACATACAACCTTACAAACACCCACAGTCACACACACACAGTCACACTTATGACTAAGAGACGTAAAATGATTAGAAAACACACACACACAATCCGATATCACTATTTAGTGGAAGGACATAAACTGAAGAACTAACTAACACACAAACACCCCCCCCCCCCCACCACACACACATATGACTAAGAGACGTAAAATGAATCGAAAATACACACGCATGCGCACACACATAATCCAATATCACTATTTAGCGGAAGGATGTTAAACTGAAGAACTAACAAACACACACACACAAACACCTCTCCACACACACATACACACACACAACACTCACCCCCCCCTCCACACACACACACGCACTCCACACACACACTCGTCTAATATCACTTTAAGTGAACAGACGTAAAATCAAAGACAAACACTCACACACAACACACACACTCACTTGTCTAATATCACTTTAACTAAGTGAACAGACATAAAATTGAAGACACACACACACCCTCCCTCCACACAACACTCACTTGTCTAATATCACTTTAACTAAGTGCACAAACGTAAAATCAAACACTCACACAAACACAACACTCACTCGTCTAATATCACTTTAACTAAGTGAACATACGTAAAATCGAAGACACACACGCACAACACTCATCGTCTAATATCACTTTAAGTGAACAGTGTAAATCGAAGACCCCCCCCCCCCCCCCCCACACAACACACTCGTTAATATCACTTTAATAACAAAGTGAACAGACATAAAACAAAAGACACAACAACACTCCAACACAACAAACAACTAAATAAGAACACCACACACACCACCTCTCCTCACACAACAACTCCTCATCTAATATCATTATTAAGTGAACAGACTAAAACAAAAACAAACACCACACACAACACACACCACATCATCTCTAATATCACTTTAACTAAGTAAACAGACGTAAAATCGAAGACACACACACACACACACTCACTCATCTAATATCACTTTAACTAAGTGAACAGATGTAAAATCGAAGACACACACACACACCTCCTACCCCACACACAACCACATCACTCATGCTATCACTTTAACTAAGTGAACAAACTGTAAATCAAACAAAACCACACAAGCACACAACAACACACTCACTCGTCTAATATCACTTTCTAAGTGAACAGACATAAAATCAAAGAAACACACACTCACACACACACGCCACTCGTCTAATATCACTTTAACTAAGTGAACAGACGTAAAATCAAAGACACACAAACACACATGAAGTCCAATCAGTTTTCTATCTACCCCAACGAACACTGCCAACACTCTCGTTGTCACCAGTCTGTCTCAGCCTGCAGTTAGTCAACTTGCTTGCTGGTTTGGTTTTTCTTTCTTTCTTTTTTGGTTGGAGGGGTTTGGGGGTGGGGGGTGGGGAGAGGGAAGGGGGAGAGTAGAGGGTTGTGTTTTCCTCCACAGCTGGCCGATGGTATGGGCCCAGGTTCTGCACACACACAAACACATATACACACGCAATAATGACAATATAATGAACAGTAAGGTTGATATAGGTAGAGGTTTTGTCTACACATACACAATAATGACAACATAACGAACAAAAAGGTTGATGATATAGGTACAAGTTTTGTCTACACACACACACACACACACACACACACACACACACACACACACACACACTAATGACAACATAACGAACAATAAGGTTGATGATATACGTAGAGGTTTTGTCTCCACACACACACATACACACACACACACAATAATGACAATATAATGAACAATAAGGTTGATGATATAGGCACAAGTTTTGTCTACACACATACACAATAATGACAACATAATGAACAATGGGGATGGGACAGCTCAGTGGTCAGAGCACTCGCTTTCCCCCAGGCAAGGTTAAGCAGCGTCGAGCGTGGTTACCACTTGAATGGGTGACCGTTTGCGCGCCTTGGCTTCAGTACAGTTTCCCCCAGTTCACCCAGCTGTAAATGGATACCTGCCCTCTTTAGGGTCAGGGAAGGTAAAGCAGCGAGGGAGAGGAGATGGGCGCCGCCCTCAATATGCAGGCCCCTAGAGAAGTGAGGTCTCTGACGCCTCGCTCCCCTACGACCTTATAGATTATGGGACACCATTTTTTTTAATGAACAATAAGGTTGATGATATAGGTACAAGTTTTGTCCACACACATACACACACAATAATGACAACATAACAAACAATAAGGTTGATGATATAGGTACAACTTTTGTCCACACACACACAATAATGACAACATAATGAACAATAAGGTTGATGATATAGGTACAACTTTTGTCCACACACATACACACATAATAATGACAACATAACAAACAATAAGGTTGATGATATAGGTACAAGTTTTGATCATACACATGCACACACAATAATGACAACATAACGAACAATAAGGTTGATAATACAGGTACAAGTTTTGTCTACACACATAATAATGACAATATAACAAGCAAAAAAAGGTGGATGGTATAGGCCCATGTTTTGGCCATACACACGCATGCCGCAGCACACACGCAACATGACACACACACACTAAATAATGACAACATAACGAACAAAAGAATGAAGAAGGTAAAGTTTGTCAAACACAAAAATGTACAATATAACAATGCAAAAAAGTGATGTTAAGATGCCAGTCTGCAAAGACAGCAATGCGCACATGCACACACGCAAACATAAACAGACACAAACATAGTAAAATAAGAAGAAGAATTGAAGAAGAAGAAGAAGAAGAAGCAAGAAGAAAGGAAAGAAAGAATTCTGAAGAAGAAGAAGAAGAAGAATGCAAAGAAGAATTTGAAGAAGAAAAAGAATTCGAAAAAAGAAGAAGAATTCTGAAGAAGAAGAAAAGGAGAAAAGAAGAAGAAGAAGAATTCTGAAGAAAGAAGAAGAAGAATTCTGAAGAAGAAGAAGAATTCTGAAGAAGAAGAAGAATTCGAAAGAAGAAAGAATTCTGAGAAGAAGAAGAAGAGACGAAGAAGAATTCTACAGAAGAAGACGAAAGAAGAGAAGAATTCTGAAAAAAGAAGAATGAGAAGAAGAAGAAGAAGAAGAAAAAAGACAAAGAAAAAGAGGAAGAAGACAGAAGAAGAAAGAAGAAGAAGAATTCTGAAAAGAAAAAGAAGAAAGACGAAGAAGAATGCAAAGAAGAAGAAAGAAAGAACTAAGAAATGAGAAGAAGAGAAGAAGAAGAAGAAGATTCTGAAAAGAAAAGGAAAGAATTCAGAAGAAGAAGAAGAAGAATTGCGAAGAAGAAGAAGAATGCGAAGAAGAATGCAGAGAAGAAGAAGAAGAAGAATTCTGAAAAAGAAAAAGAAGAAGAATTCTGAATAAGAAAAAGAAGACAAAGAAGAAGAAGAATTCTGAAAAAGAAAAAGAAGAAGAAGACGAAGAAGAATTCTAAAGAATTCTGAAAAAGAAGAAGAAAAAGAAGAATTCTGAAGACAAAGAAGAAGAATTCTGAAGAAGACAAAGAAGAAGAAAAAGAAGAAGAATTCTGAACAAGAAGCAGTGACTACCTTTCCCACCACCACCACTACTCCCCATCACCACCAGTGTGGCTAGACGTCGTCCCGTTGGAAAAGGAGTGGGGGGGTCGGGGCTGCGTGCTGCGCTGCCGGAGGCCGCTGGAGCCACTGGACCTGCTCCGGCCGTTGGTGATCCGTCTGGCCGGTGACTCCCCAGTGTCTTCATACGCCTGGGACAAAAATCAAACGATGAAATGACATTTCAAGTCAAGTTAGAAATCAAATGATGAAATGAGTCAAATTAGAAATCAAACGATAACAAGACGTTTCAAGTCGAGTCAGAAATCAAATGATGAAATGACGTTTCAAGTCAAGTCAGAAATCAAATGACGTTTCAAGTTGAATCAGAAATCAAACGACATTTCAAGTCGAGTCAGAAACCAAATGATGAAATGACATTTCAAGTCAAGTCGAGTCAGAAATCAAATGATGAAATGACGTTTCAAGTCAAGTCGAGTCAGAAATCAAATGATGAAATGACGTTTCAAGTCAAGTCAAGTTAGAAATCAAATGATGAAATGACGTTTCAAGTCAAGTCAAGTTAGAAATCAAATGATGAAATGACGTTTCAAGTCAAGTCAGAAACCAAATGGCGTTTCAAGTCGAGTCAGAAATCAAATGACGTTTCAAGTCAAGTCAGAAATCAAATGATGAAATGACGTTTTAAGTCGAGTCAGAAATCAAATGATGTTTCAAGTCAAGTCAGAAATCAAATGATGAAATGATGTTTCAAGTCAAGTCAGAAATCAAATGATGAAATGACGTGTCAAGTCAAGTCATCAAATGATGAAATGACGTTTCAAGTCAAGTCAGAAATCAAATGAAGAAATGACGTGTCAAGTCAAGTCAGAAATCAAATGATGAAATGATGTGTCAAGTCCAAGTCAGAAATCAAATGATGAAATGACGTTCCAAGTCAAGTCAGAAATCAAATGATAAAGTCAGGACAGAAATCAAATGATGAAATGATGTTTCAAGTCAAGTCAGAAATCAAATGATGAAATGACGTTTCAAGTCGAGTCAAGTTAGAAATCAAATGATGAAATGATGTTTCAAGTCAAGTCAAGTTAGAAATCAAATGATGAAATGATGTTTCAAGTCAAGTCAGAAATCAAATGAAGAAATGACGTTTCAAGTCGAGTCAAGTCAAGTCATCAAATGATGAAATGACGTTTCAAGTCAAGTCAGAAATCAAATGAAGAAATGACGTGTCAAGTCAAGTCAGAAATCAAATGACGAAATGATGTGTCAAGTCCAAGTCAGAAATCAAATGATGAAATGACGTTTCAAGTCAAGTCAGAAATCAAATGATGAAATGACGTTTCAAGTCGAGTCAAGTTAGAAATCAAATGATGAAATGATGTTTCAAGTCAAGTCAGAAATCAAGTGATAAAATGATGTTTTCAGAAATCAAATGATGAAATGATGTTTAGAGTCAAGTCAGAAATCAAATGATGAAATGATGTTTAGAGTCAAGTTAGAAATCAAATGATGAAATGACGTTTTAAGTCAAGTCAAGTCAGAAATCAAATGATGAAATGATGTTTCAAGTCAAGTCAGAAATCAAATGGTGAAATGACATTTCAAGCGCCCAAACCAGCGAAGTCTGCAGCTAGTACCAACAGACCGCTGGTTTGGGCACGTTCAACGGAAAGCAGACCACCACATCATAAAAAGAGCAATGAACTTCATAGTGGATGGAAAGAGACCAAAGGGAAGAAGACCTAGCAAAACCTGGGCTACCTGTATTGCAGATGATCTTAGAGAAAGGGGCATAGATAAGGAGGAAGCTCAAAACAGAGAGATGGAGAAGGCTCATCAATGTCAAACCTCCCCTGGGAGAAACATGACAAAAAAGGAAGAAGAAGAAGAAGACGATGGTGAAATGTGGACCATAACAGCAGACAATGAAGAAAGGATACAAGCAATGGAGATGAAATGCTTTCGCAAACTCCTTGGTATCTCATACAGAAATCTCATCACTAATGAGGAAGTGAAAACCAGAATTTAAAACGCCATCGGACCATACGAAGAGATCCTGACTTCAGTGGAAAAAATGCAAACTAAAGTGGTTCGGGCACGTCACACGAACATCTGGACTGGCCAAGACTTGTCCTACTACAGGGAACTACAGTACAAGGAGGGAGACGAAGAAGAGGCAGACAGAGAAAACGATGGGAAGACAACATCAGAGAGTGGAGGACTGGTAGTAACCTTGAGTGCAACGACTTGCTACAGAAAGCAGAGGAGTGGAGGAAGCTGGTCGCAAGATCTTCAGTGGTGCCCCCCCTCACGGTCTACAAGACTATGGGAGAGGTGAAGGTGAAGGTAAATACATGTATAATCCAACAGACAGACAGACAGAGAAAAATATCGCAGGCAGGACCACTGACCTTCCACTTGTTCCAGCGCTGGGCGATGAAGGCGCAGAGGACGATGCAGACGAAACTGGCCAACATCTGAAACACACACACACACACACACACACACGCACGCGCGCACACACACACGTGTATAAACATGGATGAATAACATATAGTTTTACTGATATCGGCAAAACTCTGTAGGAAATAAAAACAACAACAAAAAATCCATTCATAATTCACACCAGTTTATTCCCATTAACTCTTTTGAGCTATAGAGAAACAAAACAGCAGACATGTATATCAATAAATAGCAAGAGGAAAGAAAGGGGACAGCTTAGCTAAAGAAAAGGAAAGAGAACTTACCTAAAGAAAAGGGAGCTTACCTTAAGAAAAGGGAACTTACCTAAAGAAAGGGAGGTTACCTAAAGGGTAGATTACCTAATAAAAGGGAGATTACCTAAAGAAAAGGGAGCTTATCTAAAGAAAGGGACAGCTTACCTAAAGAAAATAAAGGGAACTTACCTAAAGAAAGGGAGATTACCTAAAAAAAGGGAGCTTACCTAAAGACAAGGGAGCTTACCTTAAGAAAAGATTAAGAAAAGGGAGCTTACTTTAAGAAAAAGGAGCTTACCTACAGAAAGGGAAGTTAACCTAAAGAAGAGAAAAGGGAGCTTACATAAAGGGAGATTCATCATCATCATCAATGCCTTTGTGCCTTATTGGCACGTAGGGCAGCAACAAAAGTTAAAGGGAGATTACCTTTAAAAAAAAAGGGAGATTCCCTAAAGAAAAGGGAGCTTACCCAAAGAAAGGGAGCTTACCCAAAGAAAGGAGCTTACCTAATAAAAAGGGAGATTACCTAAAGAAAAGGGAGCTTACCTAGAGAAAAGGGAGATTACCTAGAGAAAAGGAGCTTACCTAAAAAAAAAGGGAGATTACCTAAAGAAAAGGGAACTGACCTAAAGAAAAGAAAACTTACCTAAAGAAAGGGAGATTACCTAAAGAAAAGGGAACTTACCTAAAGAAAAGGGAGCTTACCTTAAGAAAAAGGAGCTTACCTTAAGAAAAGATTAAGAAAAGGGAGCTTACTTTAAGAAAAAGGAGCTTACCTACAGGAAGGGAGGTTAACCTAAAGAAGAGAAAAGGGAGCTTACCTAAAGAAAGGGAGATTACCTTAAAAAAAAGGGAGATTACCTAAAGAAATGGAGCTTACCCAAAGAAAGGGTGAGAAAAGGGAGCTTACCTAAAGAAAGGGAGATTACCTTAAAAAAAAAGGGAAATTACCTAAAGAAAAGGGAGCTTACCAAGAATAGGAAGCTTACCTAAAGAAAAAGGGAGCTTACCTAAAGAAAAAGGGAGCTTACCTAAAGAAAAGGAGATTACCTTAAAAAAAGGGAGATTACCTGAAGAAATGGAGCTTACCTAAAGAAAAGAGAGCTTTCCTAAAGAAAGGGAGATTACCTTAGAAAAAAGGGAAATTACCTAAAGAAAAGGGAGCTTACCTAAAGAAAAGGGAGATTACCCAAAGAAAAAGGAGCTTACTAAAAAAAACAAAAGGGAGCTTACCTAAAGAAAGGGAGCGTACCTAAATAAAAAAAAAAAGGGAGCTTACCTAAAGAAAGGGAGCGTACCTAAAGAAAGGGAGATTACCTTAAAAAAAGAGGAGATTACCTCAAGAAAAGGGAGCTTGCCTAAAGAAATGGAGTTTACCTTAAAAAAAAGGGAGCTTACCTAAATATAAAAAAGGGGACCTTAACTAAAGAAAAGGGAGCTTACCTAAAGAAAGGGAGCTTACCTAAAGAAAGGGAGATTACCTTAAAAAAAGGGAGATTACCTCAAGAAAAGGGAGCTTACCTAAAGAAATGGAGTTTACCTTAAAAAAAAGGGAGCTTACCTAAAGAAATGGAGATTACCTTAAAAAAAGGGAGATTACTAAAAGAAAGGGAGCTTACCTAAAGAAAAGGAGCTGACCTAAAAAAAAAAGAAGGGAGATTACCTAAACAAAGGGAAATTACTTTTAAAAAAAGGGAGCTTACCTAAAGGAAGGGAGCTTACCTAAAGAAATGGAGTTTTCCTTAAAAAAAAAAAGGGGGCTTACCTAAAGACATGGAATGAACCTTAAAAAAAAAAAAGGAAGATAACCTACAGAGAAGGGAGATTACCTTAAAAAAAAAGGAAGATTACATAAAGAAAAGGGAGCTTACCTAAAGAAAGGGAGCTTACCTACAGAAAGGGAGATTACCTTAAAAAAAAGGGAGATTACCTAAAGAAAAGGGAGCTTACCAAGAATAGGAAGCTTACCTAAAGAAAAAGGGAGATTACCTAAGAAAAGAAAAGGGAGCTTACCTGAAGAAAGGGAGCTTACCTAAAGAAAAGAGAGATTACCTAAAGAAAGGGAGTTTACCTAAAAAAAAGGGAGCTTACATAAAAAAGGGAGATAACCTTTAAAAAAAAAAGGAAGATTACCTAAAGAAAAGGGAGCTTACCTAAAGAAAAGGGAACTTGCCTAAAGAAAGGGAGCTTACCTAAAGAAAAGGGAGATTAACTAAAGAAAAGGGAGCTTACCTAGAGAAAAAGGAGATTACCTATAAAAAAAAAAAAAGGGAGCTTACCTAAAGAAAGGGAGCTTATCTAAAGAAAAGGGAGATTACCTAAAAAAATAAGGGAGATTACCTAAAGAAAAGGGAGCTTACCTAAAGAAAAGGGAGATTACCTAAAGAAAAGGGAGCTTACCTAAAAAAAGGGAGATTAACTAAAGAAAAGGGAGCTTACCTAGAGAAAAAGGAGATTACCTAAAGAAGAGGGAGATTACCTAAAGAAAAGGGAGCTTACCTAAAGAAAGGGAGCTTAGCTAAAAAAACAAACAAACAAACAGGGAGCTTACCTTTTAAAAAAAGGGAGACTACCTTTAAGAAAAGGGAGCTTACCTAAAGAAAGGGAGCTTACCCAAAGAAAGGGAGCTTACCTTAAAAAAAAAAAGGGAGATTACTTAAAAACAGGGAGCTTACCTAAAGAAAAGGGAGCTTACCTAAAGAAAAGGGAGCTTACCCAAAGAAAAGGGAGCTTACATAAAAAAAAGGAAGATAACCTACAGAGAAGGGCGCTCACCTGTACCAGGAGCCAAATCAGGACGTTGGTAATGACGGTTTCTTTGAACATCTGCGTGCCAAACTTGATGCTGATGATGGTCTCTATCAAGGTGATTGCCCTGCAAATACATTAAATGATAATAATAATAATCATGATACTACTACTACTACTACTACTAATGATAATAATAATAGTAATGATAATAATAATAATACTAAAGATCCACCATTATTCTAAACGGTTTCAAACAAGAATTTATTCAAGAAAATTTCTCACAAAAATTCATGCGTATCTTGACAGGCCACACACGAACGCATGCACGCACATACCTACTTACACACACACACACACATACCTACTTACACACACACACACACGCACGCAGGTATGCGCGTGCACACACACACACAGAAAACTTACACAAACACCCAGCATTGAGTGCCCAGCCGTTTACAGCGAGGATCCGTGACGTAGACATAGTATTGTCTGCACACACAATAATAATAATGACAATAATAATAATATATGGAATTTATACAGTGCTATTTCTTGCAAAAAACCCAAAGTCAAAGCACTAACAAATCAAAGCAACACACACAATAATGTATATTATTTTCATCACTTTTTACAATTATTCAATCTTAGGCTGTTGTTTTATATTGTATTGTTATTTATTGTAGTGAAGTGTATTGTACTGTATTGTAATGCACTGGATTGGATTGGATTGTACCGTATTGTACTAGACTGTATTAAAGTGTACTGTACTGTACTGTATTGTATTGTATTGGATTGTACTGTATGACACTATATTGTATTGTATTCTAATGTAATTACTGTATTGGATTGTACTGTATTGGATTGTACTGTATTGGATTGTACTGTATTACATTGTACTGTATTGGATTGCATTGTTTTCTTTATACTGCATTGTACTGAATTACATTCAACTGTATTGTATTATAATATACTGTACTGCACTGTTTTGTACCATACCATTTTATATTGTATTGTATTGAATTGTATTTAAGAAAAGCTGCATGCGTGTAAATGAATCGAGAGCAAGCGCTTCGATCTGTTTGTTTTACGAGATTCAGCGCTATATAAATTCCATATATTATCATTATTATTATACTCTACTGTACTGTATACTGCTTTTAGTCATGGTAGATCTCTGTGCATCAAATTCAGGCTTCTCCATTCAAAGGAGAATGAACACATCATCGCAAAAAGTAGCGCCACCCACTACAGAAAATGTTTCCTTGATGATGGTCAGAGGATGGTCAGACAGACAGACAGACAAGCAGACTGAAGACAGACAGGAGACAGTCAGACAGAGAGGCAGACAAGCAGACAGACAGTCAGACAGACAGACAGGAGACAGTCAGACAGATAGCAGTCAGATGACAGATAGACAGACAGACAGACAGACTGACAGGCAGACAGACAGACAGACAGGAGACAGACAGATAGCAGTCAGATGACAGATAGATAGATAGACAGACAGACAGACTGACAGACAGACTGACAGGAGACAGTCAGACAGATAGCAGTCAGATGACAGATAGACAGACAGACAGACAGACAGACAGGAGACAGTCAGATAGCAGTCAGATGACAGATAGATAGATAGACAGACAGACAGACAGACAGGAGACAGACAGATAGCAGTCAGATGACAGATAGATAGATAGACATACAGACAGACTGACAGACAGACTGACAGGAGACAGTCAGACAGATAGCAGTCAGATGACAGATAGACAGACAGACAGACAGGAGACAGTCAGATAGCAGTCAGATGACAGATAGATAGATAGACAGACAGACAAACTGACAGACAGACAGACAAGAGACAGACAGATAGCAGTCAGATGACAGATAGATAGATAGACAGACAGACAGACTGACAGACAGACAGACAGGAGACAGTCAGATAGATAGCAGTCAGATGACAGATAGATAGACAGACAGACAGACAGACAGGCAGACAGACAGACAGACTGACAGGAAGACAGACAGACTGGCAGACAGGCAGGCAGACAGACAGAGACAGGAGACAGACAGATAGCAGTCAGATGACAGATAGATAGACTGACAGACAGACTGACAGACAGACAGACAGACAGACGGACAGCCAGACAAGAGGCAGACAGACGGGAGACAGAGAGACAGAGACACACACAGAAGGCAGACAGACTGATGACAAGCAGACTGACAACAAGCCATCCATCCATCCATCCATCCATCCATCCAAGACAAGACAAGACAAGACAGACAGATCTGATAGTGATCAGATGACAGACAGACACACACAGAAGGCAGACAGACAAACAGACAGACAAGCAGATAGATAGACAGGCAAATAGACACAGACAGACAGACAGATGGCAACGAACCTGACAGTGGTCAGAGTGGGAGACAGAAAGACAGACAGACACACACACACACAGAAGGCAGACAGCCAGCCAGACAGGAGACAGACAGACAAGAGACAGACTAAATAATAATAATAATAATAATACTAATGTATGGAATTTATATAGCGCTGAATCTTGTAAAGCAACAAATCAAAGCGCTCAGATGATTTTTTCCCCTCCCGAGGATAATGGAATAAGTCATGTGCGGTTTTTTAAATTATTTTACATCCAGTCCCCGTGTGTATGCGGTTTTGTAAATTTTGTCATCTGTTCCCACCGGCACACAATGGCCTACTCTTTTGAAAAGCGGAACAGGATTTAACGTGTGCGCAAGATGTTCTGCATGCGTTCGCACATGGGGCTTCCGTTTATAGTCTCATCCGAAGGACTTTGACATTCAGTTCGATTTTTTGGTCAAACTGGGAAGAAAGGACGAGGCCGGGAATCGAACCCAGAACCTCACGGTTTACTTGCTGGCAGGCGAATGTCTTAACCATCCTGCCACCTTCCTTCCTAAACAGAGAGACAGATCTGATGGTGGGGGCGGAGATGACTCAGATCAGCAGCAGTCTCAGCAAGTTGGGTAGACAGAGACAGACAGACATACAGACAGGAAAAAGACAGACAGACACACACAGACAGACAGGAGAAAGACAGACAAGACAAGACAGACAGACAGGAAAAAGACAGACAGACAGACAGACAGGAAAAGACAGACAGACAAGACAGACAGACAGACAGGAGACATACAGACAGACAAGAAAAAAGACAGAGACAGGAAAAAGACAGACAGGAAAAAGAAAGACAGACAGAAAGGAAAAAGACAGGAGACAGACAGACAGGAAAAAGACAGACTAAACAGAGAGACAGACAGCCATACAAACAGCCAGCCAGCCATACAAACAGACAGCCAGCCATACAAACAGCCAGCCAGCCATACAAACAGACAGCCATACAAACAGCCAGCCAACCATACAAACAGCCAGCCAGCCATACAAACAGCCAGCCAACCATACAAACAGCCAGCCAGCCATACAAACAGCCAGCCAGCCACACAGACAGCCATACAAACAGCCAGCCAGCCATACAAACAGCCAGCCAGCCACACAGACAGCCATACAAACAGCCAGCCAGCCATACAAACAGCCATACAAACAGCCAGCCAACCATACAAACAGCCAGCCAGCCATACAAACAGCCAGCCAGCCACACAGACAGCCATACAAACAGCCAGCCAGCCATACAGACAGCCAGCCAGCCAGCCATACAAACAGCCAGCCAGCCAGCCATACATACAGACAGCCAGCCATACAAACAGCCAGCCAGACAGCCATACAAACAGCCAGCCATACAAACAGCCAGCCATACAAACAGCCAGCCAGCCATACAAACAGCCAGCCAGCCATACAAACACACATCCATCCATCCAAGACAGCCAGACCTGATGGTGGGGGCGGAGATGACACAGACCAGCAGCAGTCTCAGCAGGTTGAGTAGACAGAGATAGACAGACAGACAGACACACACAGAAGACAGACAGACAGACAGCCAGAGAGACAGACAGACAGGAGACAGACAGGAAACACACAGACAGGAGACAGTCAGACTAAACAGAGAGACAGCCAGCCAGCCAGCCAGCCAGCCAGACAGAGACAGCCAGCCAGCCAGACAGACAGAGACAGCCAGCCAGCCAGCCAGACAGAGACAGCCAGCCAGCCAGACAGAGACAGCCAGCCAGCCAGCCAGAGACAGCCAGCCAGCGAGACAGCCAGCCAGCCAGACAGAGACAGCCAGCCAGCCAGACAGACAGCCAGACAGAGAGACAGCCAGCCAGACACAGCCAGCCAGACAGAGACAGCCAGCCAGACAGACAGAGACAGCCAGACAGAGACAGCCAGCCAGGCAGACAGCCAGCCAGAGACAGCCAGCCAGAGACAGAGACAGCCAGCCAGCCAGACAGAGAGACAGCCAGCCAGACACAGCCAGCCAGGCAGACAGCCAGCCAGAGAGACAGAGACAGCCAGCCAGAGAGACAGAGACAGCCAGCCAGCCAGACAGAGACAGCCAGCCAGCCAGAGACAGCCAGCCAGACAGACAGAGAGACAGCCAGCCAGCCAGCGAGACAGCCGGCCAGGCAGAGAGACAGCCAGCCAGACAGACAGCCAGCCAGACAGACAGAGAGACAGCCAGCCAGAAAGACAGCCATACAAACAGAAAGCCAGCCAGCCAGCCATACAAACAGCCAGCCAGCCATCCAGCCAGCTAGACAGCCAGACCTGATGGTGGGGGCGGAGATGACGCAGACCAGCAGCAGTCTCAGCAGGTTGAGTAGACAGAGATAGACAGACAGACAGACACACACACACACACAGAAGACAGACAGACAGACAGCCAGAGAGACAGACAGAGAGACAGAGAGACAGACCTGATGGTGGGGTTGGAGATGACGCAGATCAGCAGCAGTCTCAGCAGGTTGAGTAGACAGAGATAGACAGACAGACAGACAGACACACACACACAGAAGACAGACAGACAGCCAGACAGCCAGAGAGACAGACAGAGAGACAGCCAGAGAGACAGACAGACCTGATGGTGGGGGCAGAGATGACGCAGATCAGCAGCAGTCTCAGCAAGTTGAGGACGTGGGGAGGGGGAACGTAGAAGATGTGCTTCAGGAAAAACGTGTTCAGTTCGCACAGCTGAAACCAGCACACACACACACACGCATGCATGCACACGCACGCACGCACGCGCAGACACGCACACACACACATGCACACACAGAGGAACACATACACACACACACACACCCACAATAACACACGATGTAAAAAAAAGCACATGAGTGCTTATTCCATTCTCCTTGAAATTAAATTTAAAAAAAAAAGAAAAAAATCAAATAAAACGCACACACACACACACACACTCCCCTCCTCTCTCTCTCTTTCTCTTTCACACACACACACACACACACACGCACACACACACACACACACACACACTCACATCCTTCGAATGAGACTATAAACCGAGGTCCCGTGTGCGAACGCACGCAGAACATCTTGCGCACACGTTAAATCCTGTTCCACTTTTCATAAGAGTAGGCCATTGTGTGCCAGTGGGAACAGATGACAGAATTTACAAAACTGCATACACACGGGGACTGGATGTAAAAAAGCACATACGTGTTTATTCCATTGTCCTTGATATAAAAGAATAAAATAAATTAAACAAAAAAACTCACACTCAAAGCACTAGTGTTACTTTTTGCTGGATTCCTACTTTAATGAAAAAGTTGAAAGAATAGCAAAATATGGTGCCAAGCATACTAATGGGTCCTGCAACATAAATGTCCCCTTATCCATTCATGAGGGCTATAGTATGTTACAAAATGCATGTTGGAAACATTTTAAAAAGAAGCTAAAAGATATGGATTCTCCCTGGAATGATGAAGTAGCCCATGTATTCTATCTATCTCTCTCTCTCTCTCTCCCTCTCTCTCTCTCTCTCTCTCTCCTCTCCTCTCCTCTCCTCTCCTTTCCTTTCCTCTCCACTCCTCATGCCCTTTGTCTTGTCTAATTCAATAGATTTTATCATGGATGTTGTTTTTATTGCAGTTAGAGATGAGATTATTAGTACTATTATAAGCGATACTGTTTTAGTATGATATTGTTTTTAGTTTGATAGTCCAGTGGATTATGGGCTTTTGAATTATGTATCGTATAGGGGTTCTACTTGTTTGAATACTTGTCTTTTTTTTTTTTAAACTATTAATTTGATTGAAGGTGTATTTCCCCTTCCCCCTTGATACTCCTCCCCCACCCCCATCCTTTCCAATGCTTTTCTGTTATCATGGTTATGTTGTTGTCTCATGGTGATGGGATCATTTGTTATATTGTTGTCTCATGGTGATGGGCGATTGTTGTTATAATTGTATCTCTATTATGATAATCATTGTAATAATACTTATTTGCCTTATCTGCTTTGATAGCTATTGTGTGAATATGTCATTTTTTAGAAGCGCTATTTGAAAAGTATGAACGCAAAAAAAGCACACGTTTGCTTGGGGAGGAGAGAGGAGGGAGTCATTGAAGGTAATATTGTCAGTAATGACGAATGCCTAGTATTTTCTAATGTTTTATTCTTGTACCTTTTTATTATCTAAAGTATAAAACGTGAAAGAATGGATGTAACAGTAGGTGAAGTAATTTGTTTGTCCTGACGTTTTATGATTTTCTTTTTTTAATTCTTAAAACATTTTTATTTAAATGTGTGTGTGGACGTGAGCGCGCACGCGCTCAGGCGTGCATGAGTATGTGTGTGCATGTATTTGTATATGTGGTAATTTGTATTTTCAATGTATCTCCTTATCGATTTTTTCCTCTTTTTTTACTGGTTTAATTTAACGGTAAATGATGCAATAATGTAATGTCTTAGTATAATCATTACGAAATTTGTTCTTAGATAGATGGCTTGATGAAAAAAAGCAAATGCATTGCTTATTCAATGTACCATCTGGAAATAAAATTTTGACTTGACTTGACTATCTGTCCCGTAGTCTGACGACCGTGGGGGCACCCTCAAAGACTCAGCAACCAGTTCCCTCCATTCCTCTCTCTGTTCTGCCTTTCTCAGGGTTTTGTTGAGTTCTAGGCCTGTCCATTCACTGATGTTATCCTCCCAGCTCTTCCTTGGTCTGCCTCTTCTTCTTCCTCCTTGGACAGTGCCTTGCAAAAATGTCTTTGTAATTCCTTGGGATCTTGTGACATGCCCATACCACTTAAGTTTACGCTTTTTCACGATCGTTAGAAGGTTCTCATAGGGTCCAATGGTTTGCTGGATTCTGTTATGCACGCTTTCGTTGCTTATGTGGTCTTTGTAGGAGATGCCAAGGAGTTTCCGAAAGCATCTCATCTCCACTGCCTGTACTCTTCTCTCCAAATATGCAGTCAGGGTCCATGATTCACAGGCATACAGAAATATGGATATGACAAGGGAGCGCATTAGTCTGATCTTGGAGATAAGTGAGATATTCTTATCTCTCCAGATGGTGTTTAGTTTTGACAAAGCTGTTATTGTCTGTGCAGTCCTGCATACTACTTCTGGCTTGGATCCCTGGTCGGATACAATGGCTCCCAGGTACTTGAAGCTTTGAACTGTTTCCAGCTTCTGGTCATTAACCCTGATATCAGTGCTAAAGCAGTTGGTGTTATTAGTCATCAGTTTGGTCTTCTCTGCACTGATTTCCATGCCGTATGTTTTGGAGGCCTTATCCAAGTGTTCTGTTAGGCTGGCAAGCTCTTTTTCTGATCCTGCTATTCCATCAATGTCATCTGCGAAGCGGAGGTTTGTGATCGTTCTGCCACCAATGCTGACTGATCCTTCATGATGTTCCAGTGCATCAGCCATGATTCTCTCA
>CM054168.1:2232955-2237955 GCA_028751875.1 Rapana venosa | reverse complement strand
TCTCTCCCTCCTCCACCCCCCCCCATCTCTCCTTCTTCCACCCAATCCCATCCCCCCCCTTCCCTATCTCTCTCTCCTTCCACCCCCCCCCCTCTCCACCATCCCCTCACTTCCCCCTCCCCATCCTCCCCTCCTCCACCCCACCACCTTTCCACCCTCCCACCCCTCCCACCCATCTCTCCTCTCCTTCACCCCTCCCCATCTCTCCTCTCCCCCCCCACCCCCTCCTCACATCCCCCCTTCACCCCCCCCCAACCCTCCCACCATCTCTCCTCTCCTTCCACCCCCTCCCCCATCTCTCCTCTCCTTCCACCCCCCTCCCTCTCCTCCCCTACCCAATCTCTCCTCTCCTTCAAACCCCTCCCCCTCCCCCCTCCCCCCCACCCCCACCACCCTCTCACCTCTCACACCTCCCCACCATTCCATCCCCCTCCCCACCACCCCCACATCCACCCCCACCTGTAATTTCTCCCCCCCCCTGTAATTTCTCCCCCCCCCTGTAATTTCTCCCCCCCCCTGTAATATCTCCCCCACCCTGTAATTTCTCCCCCCCCGTAATTTCTCCCCCCCTGTAATTTCTCCCCCACCCTGTTAATTTCTCCCCCCCTGTAATTTCTCCCCCCCCCTGTAATTTCTCCCCCCCCTGTAATTTCTCCCCCCCCTGTAATTTCTCCCCCCCCCTGTAATTTCTCCCCCCCCCCCCCCTGTAATTTCTCCCCCCCCCCTGTAATTTATCTCCCCCCCTGTAATTTCTCCCCCCCCCCCCTGTAATTTATCTCCCCTATCCAGGACAGACTTGATGCTCTCCCAGTGGTAGTCCTGCATCTCCAGCTTCCGGCAGATGACCATGCCGATCCAGATGCCCAGCCCGTTACACAGCAGCACGTCCAGAATCAGCGTGTCCCACCAGCATTCCGCAAAGTTGGGCAGCAGGTGAGTGAACGCTACCTGTATGTCCGGGTGTAGTGGGGTAGTGGGGTAGGGGTGGTGGTGGGGGTGGTGGTGGAGGGGGGTTGGGGTGGTGGAGGGTAGGGGATGGGGTGGGTAAAAAGACAGAAAAAACAAACATAAATTTGAAAAAAAAACATGGGGCACACTGTTCTGTTCGTATACTTAAGTACACCACACCACACCCCTTCACTCCACATCACACCACTCCACTCCACTCCGCTACACTCCACAACTGAAGCAACACAAATCCCTTCAGGACAAACCTTGGTAGGTTCCCCACATGACGCTGATACAACACACCACACCACACTCCACTCCACACACACCACGCCACACCAAACCACACTCCACACACTCCAATCCACCCCACTACTGAAGCAACAACACAACACAAATCCCTGAAGACAAACCTCAGTGATTTCCCACATGACGCTGATACACCACACCCCACTCCACTCCGTTACACTCCACTCCACTCCACCACACCACATCACACTACCCTACCCTCCACTCCACACCACTCCACTAGCAACAAAACTCCCTGCATCACAGACCTCGCTAGACCCACATGACGCTGATACACTCCACTCCACTCCGTTACACTCCACTACCCTACCCTCTACTCCCCTCCACACCATACCACAGCACTCCCCTCCACACCACACCACACCACACTCCACTCCACTACGCTATGCTACCGAAGCAACACAACTCCCTGCATCACAGACCTCAGTGATCTCCCACATGACGCTAATACACCACACCACACCACTTCACACCCCACTCCACCCCACCACACTAACCTACCCTACCTTACCCTCTCTCCTCTCCTCCACACCCACCCCCCCCCCTCCACTTCCCTCCATTCCACTCCCCTCCCCTCCTGAAGCAACAACAACAACAAACTCATCAACACCGAAGCAACAACAACAGCACAAATCTGCCTGCAGAACAGACCTCAGTGATTTCCCACATGGCACTGATACACCACACCACACCACACCACACACACACCCCACACCACTCCACTACGTTACACTACACTACCCTCCACTCCACACCAATCCCCTCCAATCCACTCCACATCACAACTGAAGCAACAACAAAAACAACACCACCACCAGCACAAATCTCCCTGCAGGACAGACCTCGGTGATCTCCCACATGACAATGATACACCACACCACACCCCACTCCACTCCACTCCACCCCACTCCTGAAGCAACAGCAACAACACCAACAACACAAATCTCCTTGCAGGACAGACCCACTCCACTCCCCACTCCACTACATTACACTACCCTCCACACCACTCCCCTTCCATCCACTCCACTACCCTCCACTCCACCCCATTCCCCTCCACTCCACAACAACACCAGCACAAATCTCCCTGCATCACAGACCTCAGTAATTTCCCACATGACACTGATACACCATACTCCACTCCACAACGTTACACTACCCTAACCTACCCTACGTATACCCTCTCCTCTCCTCCACACCACACCACACTTCCCTCCCATCCACATCACACCCCTCCACACCCCACTCCACAACTGAAGCAACACCAACACCACCACCAACAGCAGCCCAAATCTCCCTGCAGGACAGACCAAAGTGATCTCCCACATGACACTGATACACCACACCACACTCCACTCCACTCCACAACCCTCCCCTCCACACTCCCCTCCACTCCACATCACTCCCCTCCACACCAAAACCCCACTCCACAACCGAAACAACACCAACAACAGCAGCTCAAATCTGCCAAGAGCACAGACCTCGGTGATTTCCCACATGACACTGATACACCACACTCCACTACCCAACCCTCCCCTCCCATCCACACTCCCCCTCCACTCCACAACCGAAGCAACACCAACACCAACACCACCAACAGCAGCAACCCAAATCTCCCAGCAGCACAGACCTCGGTGATCTCCAATATGACGCTGATACACCACACTCCACTCCACTACTACACTACACAGCACTCCACACCATCAAAGCACTCCCCTCCACACCACACCATCACAGCACTCCCCTCCACTCCACACCACACACCACCCCAACTCCACTCCTGAAATAACACAAAGCTGCCAGCAGGACAGACCTCTGTGATCTCCCACATGACACTGATACACTCCACACCCCACTCCACTCCACATCACTCCCCTCCACACCATCACATCACTCCCCTCCACTCCACATCACTCCACAACCGAAACAACAACCACCACCAGCAGCTCAAATCTCCCTGCAGGACAGACCTCAGTAATCTCCCACATGACGCTGATACACTCCACACCACACTCCACTCCACTCCACACCACACCACCCTCCACTCCACATCCCTCCCTCCCACCACAACTGAAGCAACAACAACAACAACAACAACACCAGCACAAATCTCCCTGCAGGACAGACCCACTCCACTACGTTACACTCCACTCCACTCCACACCACTCCACTCCACAACCGCAACACCAACAGCAGCACAAAGTTCCCAGCAGCATAGACAGCATAGTAATTTCCCACATGACACTGATACATCACACTCCACTCCACTACTACACTCCACTCCACCCCACACCACCCACAGCACTCTCCCTCCACAGCACTCTCATCCACACTACCCTCCACTCGCTCCACCCTCCCCACTCACACACCCCCCCCACCACCACCACCACCAACACCACCACCAACCACCACCACAACCACCACCACCTCCACAACACCACCACCACCACCTCCACAACCACAACACACCACCACCAACACCACCACCAACCACCACCACAACACCACCACCTCCACAACACCACCACCACCACCAACCACCACCACCAACCACCACCACAACCACCTCCACAACCACAACACCACCACCTCCACAACACCACCACCACCACCATCACCACCCTACCCTCCCCACCACCACCACCACACCACCACCACCACCAACCACCACCACCAACCACCACACCACCAACCACCACCACCACCACCCTCCCCTCCCCCCCCCCCCCAACCACCACCACCACCACCACCACCACCACCACCACCACCACCACCCTCCCCTCCCCCCCCCCCCCCCAACCACCACACCACCACCACCACCACCACCACCACCACCAGCTCAAATCTCTCTCTCTCTGCCACACAGCAGCAGCAGGAGGACACAGACCTCAGTGACTCCCACACTACACTACACTCCACTCCTGAAGCAACAACAACAACAACACCAACAACACAAATCTCCCTGCAGGACAGACCCACTCCACTCCCCACTCCACTACGTTTCACTACACTACCCTCCACCACACACCACCACCACCACCACACCCACCACACACCACCACCACCACCACACCCACCCACCACCACCAACCACCACCACCACCACACCCACCACCACCACCAACCACCACCACCACCACACACCACCACCAACCACCACCACCACCACACCACACCACCACCACCACCACCCACCACCACCACCACCACCACCACCACCACCACCACACCACCACCACCACCACCCACCACACCACCACCCAAATCTCCCAGCAGCACAGACCTCGGTATCTCCACATGACGCTGATACACTCCACACTCCACTCCACTCCACACCACACACAACACACCACCACCACACACCACCACCAACCACCACCACCAACCACCACCACCACACCACCACCAAACCACCACCACCAACCACCACCACCACCACAACACACCACCACCACAACACCACCACCACCACAACACCCACCACCACCACACACCACCACCACAACACACCACCACCACAACAAACCACCACCACCAACCACCACCACCACCACCACAACACCACCACCACAACACACCACCCACCACCCTCACCACCACCACCCACCCCCCCTCCACACCACCACCACCACCACCACCCTCCCCCCCTCCCCACTCCACACCACCACCACCACCCATCCCCCCCCCCCCCCCCCAACCACCACCACCACCCTCCCCCCCCCCCCCCCAACCACCACCACCACCCT
>CM054168.1:2227955-2230455 GCA_028751875.1 Rapana venosa | reverse complement strand
AATGAACACACACATACACACCGCGCGCGCGCCACACACACACACAATTTACAAAAAAATGCATACACACCGGGGACTGAATGTAAAAAAAACACATGAGTGTTTATTCCATTATCCTCGATAAAAAAAAAGAATAAATGAATACATGAAAATGACCACACACACACAATTTACAAAAAAAAAGCATACACACGGGGACTAGATGTAAAAAAAAAAGCACATGAGTGCTTTTTCCATTATCCTCGATAAAAAAGAATGAATAAATGAAAATGAACACACACAATTTACAAAAAAAGCATACACACGGGGACTGGATGTAAAAAAAAGAAGCACATGAGCGCTTTTCCCATTATCCTCGATAAACAAGAATAAATGAATAAATGAAAATGAACACACACACACACACACACACACACAGAGTCACACACACACACACACACACACACACACACAGGTTCATACAGACTTGGTTGGAAAAAATTTAGGGCCTTTTTAGGGCTTTTTAGGGGCCATTATTTCCAAATTTAGGGCCTAGCCACAGGGTATCAAAGTACATTTTATCAACCTGTGTACACGTTTACATTGATAAACTAATCTCAAACTCATGTAAGCAAAGTCTTCTTGTCTACAACTGCATGTTGGATATTGATTATTGACACAAATTCAAGTGAAGTTCTAGAATAAAATGTCTTTCACTCATAGATACTACAATGAAAATCCTCACACAGTAAAACATCCATGGTGTGATGGAAGTGTCCATGTCTTGAAATACGAAGTAAAGTGAAAACTGAAATAAGTGTCTCTGATTCTAAGATGTTTTTCACAAACAGCTAGCAAAGTGAACTTAAAAGACACTATCCCTCAAACTTGTGAACTAGTCTCCTTGCCTTATCAAAGATGCAGATGATTGCCTGGTACTAGAACTGTAATAACAATACCCTCACACAGTCACAGTGCCTCTTCCAAATTCTATTATTTTATTTCAATCTCACACATGCCTACATGCAGGCATTCACACACGCACACACACACACACACACGTGCATGCATGCACACGCATGCATGCACAAGAGAGACAGAAAGACAGAGAGAGAGGCTGCTGGATGCAAGTTCTCTTCACTATGAATACATGCACAAGTCCCGTATCGTCAATGCAGACAGAGAGGTGGGCCTAACACTGGCTTGAAAAGGATGCCAACACCCTCTCCCCATAGGTTTTTTCTTTTTAAGCAAGAATCTTCAAATCAAGTTGGCCAATAACTGAATAATCTGCGAATTTTAAAGTAAAGTCAACTGAATCGACTACATTGAGTGGTGGAAAATATTCAAATAATATTTGTATTTTTCCTGTACATTTGTAAATATTCAGGCATTTGTGACTTGCCTTATGAACTGGATTCATTTCTGTATGCGTTCTGCAGGAAATCTGTGGGATAATCTCCTCAAATAAAGAATAGATCTGGCTACAGGTTTTAATGTATTCCCATTCTGACACATGACTCTATCACTGACTGCCATTTTTTTGTAAACTGCCCACAGGAGAAACAATAGGCCTTGCTATTCACAGCACAGCTGTGCTAAAATTGACAAATCTCGTAGAGAAGGACTGTAGCGCAGTAAACAGAAAACTGGTATGTTTTTGACTCATGATTGCAGTTTCATAGTTAAACATCATTTTCCAAGCAAATTACGGGCATACCATAGGGGTAGGTAGTTTTCGGCATGTAAAAAATAACTGGTGAAAGCAAAGGAATATGCACCTTCCAATGGAGGCAAATTATCTCCCTTGGCAAAATAGGTGGCGCGACATGAATAGCAGACGACAGGCTCTATCGGCGATAATATGATCTTTGGACACCCTTCTTGCTTTCATTTCTCGTAAGTTTTTTGTGTATTTGTTTAATCTACATTTCAACAGAAACTCTCACTCATGGTTCCCAATTTTAGGGCTTTTTAGGGCCTCCAGGGCCATAGGTATCATTTTTAGGGCTTTTTAGGGGCCTTATTTTGGATCTTCAAAAATTAGGGCCTTTTAGGGCTTTTTAAGATTTGTACGAACCCTGCACACACATAGAGAGAGAGAGTAGGCCATTGTGCGCCGGTGGGAACAGATGACAACATTGACAAAACTTCGGATGAGACTATAAACCGACACACATACACAGAGTCACACACACACAGAGTCACACACACACAGAGTCACACACACACACACACACACACACACACACACAGTCACACACACCAAATTTACAAAAAAAAGCATACAAACGGAGACTGGATGTAAAAAAAAAAGCACATGAGTGCTTATTCCATTATCCTCGATAAAAAAAAAGAATAAATGAATAAATGAAAATGAGCACACACACACACACGCGCGCGCGCGCATACACACAAAATTTACCAAAAGCATACACACGGGGACTGGATGTAAAAACGTGCTTATTCCATTATCCTCGATAAAAAAATAAATAAATGAAAAAATGAAAATGAGCGCGCG
>CM054168.1:2220455-2222955 GCA_028751875.1 Rapana venosa | reverse complement strand
TGTTTCATCTACGAAGGTTACTACTGGTTGAAGGCTGGACATAACGTATTCTTCATGTGATGGGAGAAAGCAGTTGACACGCAAGTGTACACAAACACGGCAATGTTAAAAACAAAAGGTAAAGGTGTTCCCATAACTTATGTGGTCGTTGGGGAGCGAGGCATCAGAAACCTCAGCTTCTCTAGAGGCCAGCATATTGAGGGCGTACAGCGCCCATCTCCTCTCCCTCGCTGCTTTACCTTCCCTGACTCTTAAAGAGGGCAGTTACCCATTCACAGCTGGGGGAACTGGGGGAACTGTAGGCCTACTGAAGTCAAGGCGCAGCAAACGGTCACCCATCCAAGTGGTAACCACGCTCGATGCTGTTTAACCTTAGCTTGGGGAAAGCGAGAGCTCTGACCACTGAGCTATCCTGTTCCCAAACATGACAAGCCTCATGCTAAACTGCAAGACAGGCAAGTGCAGTATCGCTAAAAAAAACCCCACCCTGTCAAATTCGATGTGACAGGCACCGGGCCAGACAGCAGAAAGAAAGGGAAATCTGTCACCACTGTTGACAGCGAATGTGTCGTCAGCGCACAGCCTTTGACTGACACTGTTTAGAGCATGACTTCTCTGTAGCTAACGTTTTGACTTCCCTGTAACTAGTGTTTGACTTCCATGTAACTAGCGTTTGACTTCTCTGTAACTAGCGTTTGACTTCTCTCTGTAACTAGAGTTTGACTTCCATGTAACTAGCGTTTGACTTCTCTGTACTAGCGTTTGACTTCTCTGTAACTAGCGTTTGACTTTTCTGTAACTAGCGTTTGACTTTTCTGTAACTAGCGATTGACTTCCATGTAACTAGCGTTTGACTTCTCTGTACTAGCGTTTGACTTCTCTGTAACTAGCGTTTGACTTTTCTGTAACTAGCGTTTGACTTCTCTGTAACTAGCGTTTGACTTCTCTGTACTAGCGATTGACTTCCCTGTAGCTAGCGATTGACTTCTCTGTAGCTAGCGTTTCACTTCCCTGTAACTAGCGTTTGACTTCTCTGTAACTAGCGTTTGATTTCTCTGTAACTAGTGTCTGACTTCCCTGTAGCTAGCGTTTGACTTCTTTCTGTAACTAGTGTTTGACTTCCATGTAACTAGTGATTGACTTCTCTCTGTAACTAGCGTTTGACTTCTCTCTGTAACTAGCGTTTGACTTCTCTCTGTAACTAGCGATTGACTTCCATGTAACTAGCGTTTTTCTCTCTGTAACTAGCGTTTGTCGTCCATGTAACTAGCGTTTGACTTCTCTCTGTAACTAGCGATTGACTTCCATGTAACTAGCGTTTTTCTCTCTGTAACTAGCGTTTGTCGTCCATGTAACTAGCGTTTGACTTCTCTCTGTAACTAGCGTTTGACTTCCCTCTGTAACTAGCTTTTGACTTCCATGTAACTAGCGTTTGACTTCTCTGTAACTAGCGTTTGAGTTCTCTCTGTAACTAGCGAATGACTTCCATGTAACTAGCGTTTGACTTCTCTCTGTAACTAACGTTTCGAGCCTACCCTGACAAGGCATGCTGGATGAAAAGATTGGGCACAGCAATGGATGATCACACGACTGATAGCTCTCCACGCAATATTACGAACAATAGCAAACAACACTATTATGTGATTTCGCATCATGTCCATGCAGCTGATAGATCCACATTCAATTATGAAAAACAAACAACAAACAAACAGCACAGTCATGTGATTGCACATTACGTATCCACATGCAATATTATGAAGAACATCTTGCACACACGTTAAATCCTGTTCCGCTTTTCGGCAGAGTAGGCCATTGTGTGCCGGGGGAAACATGACAAAATTTACAAAACCGCATACACACGGGGACTGGATGTAAACAAGCACATGAGTGCTTATTCCATTATCCTCGATATAAAAGAACAAATAAAAAAAAAATATTAAAAAACCCAAACAAACAACATAATCATGGAATCGCACATTATGATCAGACAACTGGTAGATATATCCACATGCAATATTTATGAAAAAATAACAAACAAAACAACACAATGTGCGATTGCTGCACATTTCAATAAGCAGGGATGTACTGTAGTGTTTCATGTCAGTGTCCTCGCGCCACGTTCAAAAATCGATCACGATGTTGCGTTGCTAATGGGCAATAAGGGCTTTTAGACATAACCATCATTTATTCAATCAATCGTTCCATTCACATTTTCTGTCTCTCTATCTCTCTGTCTCTGTCTATATCTATCTGTCTCTGCCTGTCTGTCTCTCTCACACACACACATATGTATACACAAACAAACCACACACACACACACTCTCTCTCTTTCTCTCTCTCATACACACACACACACACACACACACACACACACACACACACACACACACACACACACACACACACACACACACACACACACCACATACGGGGGACGGGATAGCCTAGTGGTTAGAAAATTGGGTTCCCCTGGAGTTAACATCAGTGCAGACTCCACTCT
>CM054168.1:2202955-2207955 GCA_028751875.1 Rapana venosa | reverse complement strand
CACTCACACACACAGAACATCAATCAGACTAATTATGGTCAAGTTACCCACCTTACATGGAGAGACAGAGAGTAGAGGGAGAGACAGAGAGGGAGAACAGGGAGTGAAGGGGGGGGGGGGGGGGGGGGAGGATGGGGGGTGAGGGAGGGAGGGGTGAGGGAGGGAGGGGGTGAGGGAGGGAGGAAATCAATCAGTGAGAATGACTTTCTGCGCAAGCATGCTGTTGACAGTGTGTGTGTATGTGTGTGTGTGTGTGTGTGTGTGTGTGTGTGTGTCAGTGTGTGTGTGTGTGTCAGTGTGTGTGTGTTGTGAGTTGTGGAGTGTGTGGAGTGTGTGTGTGTGAGTGTGTGAGTGTGTGTGTGCGCGTGTGTGTGTGTGTGTCAGTGTGTGTGTGTGTGTGTGTGTGTGTGAGTGTGTGTGTGTGTGTGTGTGTGAGTGTGTATGTGTGTGTGCATGCGTGCGTACGCGTTTGTGCGTGTGTGTGTGTATGTGTGAGTATGAGTGTGTGTGTGAGTGAGTGAGAGTGTGTGTGTTGTTGTTGCTTCGATTTTACGTCTGTTCACTCAAAGTGATATTCGACGATGGGAAATGGGGAGGGGGGTGGGGGTGGGACTTAAGTTGATGGATGTGTGAAGTGAAAATATGGATCTAATCCTAAATAATGTAGGCAGTATACAGAAAAAGGGCTAAACAATGATAACAACAAATAAATACACGAGAAATGCTAGTATAGTTTATAGCTGTAACAAATGCGTGTGGGTGCGCGAATGCGTGAGTGCGCGCGCACGCGCGTGTGTGCGTGAGTGGGCGTGTGCGCGCGTATGTGTGTGTGTGCGCGCGCGTGTGTGTTTTGAAAAATATCTTATTCAATGCTGGTTAGCCAGAGGATTGAATATTCAGGAGGATAAAAAAAAATCATTTTCTTCGACACTTCACATGACATGAATCTCTCGATCTCTCTCTGTCTCTCTCTCTGTCTGTCTGTCTGTCTGTCTGTCTGTCTGTCTGTCTCCCTCCCTCCATCCCCCTTTATTGTGTTGTTAATGCTATTATTGTCGTCAATATTATGTTGTTGAGGGAATTTTTTTTATATGTTTCAACTGCCTTTCTAGTCTTTATCTTTTTATCTAAACTTTCAGAAAAAATATTTTGAGGATAATGAATAGGCACTCATAGTTTTTTTGGTTTTTGTTTGGTGTTTGCTTTTTTTTTTTAAAAACATCCAGACCCCGTGTACATGTGGTTTTGTAAAGTTTGTCATCCGTTCTTACCGGCACACAATGGCCTACTCTGCCAAAAGGTGGAATGGGATTCAAACGATCTTTTCAGCGCGCGTTCGCACATTCAGTCTCGGTTTATAGTCTCGTCCGTTTCGTTTTTTTTCAACCCCACCCCCCCCCCCCCCCCCCCATGTCTCTCTCTCTCTCTCTCTCTCTCTCTCTATATATATATATATATATATGTCTGCCTATATGCCTGTCTGTTTCTCTCTCTCCCTCTCTCTCTCTCTCTTCCCTCCCGTCCTTCCACCTCTCTCTCTTTTTGTTACCTTAAAAAAAAGCACACACACACACACACACACACACACACACACACACACACACACACACACACACAAACCCGCAAAAATACAACAACGAAACAAAAAACAAAATTCCATAACGGCTTCTCCACAGTGTGGTAATAATAATATATATTTCACGAGCTAATATTTCACATGATTATTGTTGTTATCGCATTTCTGCTTCACTGAATTCAGCTCTTTTTTTTTCTTTCTTTCTTTTTCTTTCTTTTTTTCTATTCTTTCTTTCTTTTTTTCCTTTCTTTCTTTTTTTCCCTTTCCTTTCTTTTTCTTTTTTTTTTCCTTTCTTTCTTTTCTCTCTTTCTTTCGTTCTTTCTTTCTTTGTTTTTTGTTTTCTTTCTTTCCTTTCTTTTTTTTCTTTCTTTCGTTCTTTTTTCTTTCTTTTCTTTCTTTTCTCTCTTTTCGTTCTTTCTTTCTTTTCTCTCTTTTCTTTCTTTCTTTTTTTTTTCGTTCTTTCTTTCTTTCTTTCTTTCTTTTCTTTTCTTTCTTTCTTTCTTTTCTTTCTTTCTTTTCTTTCTTTCCTTTCTTTCTTTCTTTTCCTTTTCTTTCTTTTTTTTCTGTCTTTCTTTCTTTCTTTTCGTTCTTTCTTTTCTCTCTTTCTTTTCTGTCTTTTTTTCCCTTTCTTTCTTTTTTTCCCTTTCGTTCTTTCTTTCGTTCTTTCTTTGGTTCGTTCTTTCTTTTCTTTTCTAACTTTCTTTCTTTCTTTTTTTCTTTCGTTCTTTCCTTTCTTTCTTTCTTTTTTTCCTTCTTTCTTCTTTCTTTTTTTTTTTTTTTTTTTTTTTTTTTTTTTTTCCTTTCTTTCTTTTCTCTCTTTCTTTCGTTCTTTCTTTCTTTGTTTTTTGTTTTCTTTCTTTCCTTTCTTTTTTTCTTTCTTTCGTTCTTTTTTCTTTCTTTCTTTCTTTTCTCTCTTTTCGTTCTTTCTTTCTTTTCTCTCTCTTTTTCTTTCTTTCTTTTTTTTTCGTTCTTTCTTTCTTTCTTTCTTTTCTTTTCTTTTTCTTTCTTTCTTTCTTTCTTTCTTTCTTTTCTTTCTTTCCTTTCTTTCTTTCTTTTCCTTTTCTTTTCTTTTTTTTCTGTCTTTCTTTCTTTCTTTTCGTTCTTTCTTTTCTCTCTTTCTTTTCTGTTTTTTTTTTCCCTTTCTTTCTTTTTTCCCTTTCGTTCTTTCTTTCGTTCTTTCTTTGGTTCGTTCTTTCTTTTCTTTTCTAACTTTCTTTCTTTCTTTTTTTCTTTCGTTCTTTTCTTTCTTTCTTTCTTTCTTTTTTTTCTTTTCTTTCTTTTCTTTTTTTCTTTCCTTTCTTTCTTTCGTTCTTTTCTTTCTTTCTTTCTTTCTTTTTTTTCTTTCTTTCGTTCTTTTCTTTCTTTCCTTTCTTTCTGATTTTTCTTTTTTTTTCTTTCCTTCTTTCTTTTCTTTCTTTTCTTTTCTTTTTTTTTTTTCTTTCTTTCTTTCTTTCTTTCTTTCTTTTTTTCCCTTTCTTTCTTTTCTTTCTTTCTTTCTTTTTTCCATTTCGTTCTTTCTTTGGTTCGTTCTTTCTTTCTTTTCTTTCTTTTCTTTTCTTTCTTTCTGTTCTTTCTTTCTTTCTCTCTTTTCTTTCTTTCTTTTCTTTTCGTTCTTTCTTTCTTTCTTTTCCTTTTCTTTTCTTTCTTTCGTTCTTTCTTTCTTTCTTTCGTTCTTTCTTTCTTTTCTTTCTTTCTTTCTATCTTTCTTTCTATCTTTCGCTCTTCTTTCCTTTCTTTCGTTCTTTCGTTCTTTCTTTCTTTCCTTTTCTTTTCTTTTCTTTTCTTTTTTTCTTTTATTTTCTTTCTTTCTTTCTTTCTTTCGGGTTTTTCTTTCATTCTTGTTGTTGGGTCTGTTCGTCTGTTGTTTGCCTGTCTCGTCTGTCTGTGAATTCACTTCACTTCACTTCTCACTTCACTTCTCTTCTTCACTTCCCTTCTCACTTTATTTCTCACTTCACTTCACTCTCACTTCACTTCTCACTTCACTTCCCTTCTCACTTCATTTCTCACTTCACTTCACTTTACTTCACTTCTCACTTCCCTTCCCTTTTCACTTCTCTTCACTTTACTTCACTTCCCTTTTCACTTTCCTTCTCACTTCCCTTCACTTCACTTCTCACTTCACTTCACTTTACTTCACTTTCCTTCTCACTTCACTTCTCCACTTTCCTTCTCACTCCTCTTCACTTCTCACTTCCCTTCACTTTACTTTCCTTCACTTCTCACTTCACTTCCCTTTTCACTTTCCTTCTCACTTCCCTTCCCTTTACTTCACTTCACTTCCCTTTTCACTTTCCTTCTCACTTCCCTTCACTTTCCTTCACTTCTCACTTCACTTCCTTTTACTTCCCTTTACTTCACTTTCCTTCCCTTCACTTCACTTCACTTCTCCACTTTACTTCACTTTCCTTCCCACTTCCCTTCACTTCACTTCACTTCTCACTTTCCTTCCCACTTCACTTCACTTCCCTGCTCACTTCCCTTCACTTCCCTTCCCTTCACTTCACTTCCCTGCTCACTTCCCTTCACTTCACTTCTCCACATCACTTCACTTTCCTTCTCACTTCACTTTACTTTACTTCACTTCTCACTTCACTTCACTTTCCTTCCCACTTCACTTCTACACTTTACCTCACTTCCCTTCACTTCACTTTACTTCACTTCTCCATTTCACTTCCCTTTTCACTTCCTTTTACTTCACTTTACTTCACTTCTCCACTTCACTTCCCTTTTCACTTCCTTTTACTTCACTTTACTTCACTTCTCAATTCCCTTTACTTCACTTCTCACTTCACTTTCCTGCTCACTTCCCTTCACTTCACTTCACTTCTCCACTTTACTTCCCACTTCACTTCTCCACTTTACTTCCCACTTCACTTCTCCACTTTACTTCCCATTTCACTTCTCCACTTTACCTCACTTTCCTTCTCACTTCCCTTCACTTCACTTTACTTCACTTCTCCACTTACTTCACTTTCCTTCCCACTTCCCTTCACTTCACTTTACTTCACTTCTCCACTTTACTTCCCTTCCCTTTTCACTTTCCTGCTCACTTCCCTTCACTTCACTTTACTTCCCTTCACTTCACTTCACACTTCCCTTCACTTCACATTTCACTTTACTTTCATTCCCATCCCTTCACTTTACTTTCCTTCCCTTCACTTCCTTTCACTTCCCTTCAGTCACTTCACACTTCCCTTCCCTTCACTTCCTTTCACTTCCCTTCAGTCACTTCACACTTTACTTCCTTCACTTCTTTCACTTCCCTTCACTTTACTTCCCTTCCCTTCAGTCACTTCATACTTCACTTCCCTTCATACTTCACTTCCTTCACTTCCTTTCACTTCCCTTCAGTCACTTCCCTTCATACTTCACTTCCCTTCACTTCCTTTCACTTCCCTTCAGTCACTTCCCTTCATACTTT
>CM054168.1:2195455-2200455 GCA_028751875.1 Rapana venosa | reverse complement strand
ACTGAGCTACCCAGGTCCCCCAAGAGTAGGAAGGAGAGGAGGGGAGGGAGGAGGGCTCAAAAGAAAGAAAAAAAAGGATGTGTGTGCGTGCGTGTGTGTGTGTGTGTGGGAGAGGAGGGGGGGGGACGCCTGGGGAGGGGAGGAGGGGAGGGGAGGGGCGCCTGAGGGTGGAAGGTAATGGTAGCTGTGTGTGTGTGTGTGTGTGTGTGTGTGTGTGTGTGTGTTGGATGAAACGAGGTGTGATGGGCTGCAGAGGGTGCTGCTTTGCTGTCCAGAGGAATTAATTAACGGTTGAAGGAAAGGACACTGACTGACTGACTGCCTTGCTGACTGACTGACTGACTGACTGCCTTGCTGGCTGACTGACTGCCTGCCTTGCTGACTGACTGCTTTGCTGACTGACTGACTGCTTTGCTGACTGCCTTGCTGACTGACTGACTGACTGCCTTGCTGACTGACTTGCTGACTGACTGCCTTGCTGACTGACTGACTGACTGACTGCCTTGCTGGCTGACTGACTGCCTGCCTTGCTGACTGACTGCTTTGCTGACTGACTGACTGCTTTGCTGACTGCCTTGCTGACTGACTGACTGACTGCCTTGCTGACTGACTTGCTGACTGACTGCCTTGCTGACTGACTGACTGACTGCCTTGCTGACTGACTGACTGCCTTGCTGACTGACTTGCTTGCTGACTGACTGACTGGCTGCCTTGCTGACTGACTGACTGACTGACTGCCTTGCTGGCTGACTGACTGACTGACTGCCTTGCTGGGATCTATAGGCAAGAGAACACGTGTTGTGCTGTCCAACACAAAGACTGAGGGGGTTTAAAGCTGTACGCTGGAGGTACTGCTAGCACAGAAGGCCATCTACAGTGCTGTCTTTCTTTTTGAAATCTTTTCCCGTATCTCTCTCTCTCTCTCTCTCTCTCTCTCTCTCTCTCTCTCTCTCTCTCTCTCTCTCTCTCTCTCTCTCTCACTCTCTCTGTCACTCTCTCTCTGTCACTCTCTCTCTCTCTCTCTCTCTCTCTCTCTCTCTCTCTCTCTCTCTCTGTGTGCGTAGAGTTTATCTTTTAACATCATTATCCTCATTCTTCTTGTTTTTGTTGTTCTTCTTCCTCCTCGTCTTCTTTCTTCTTTTTCTTCTTCTTCTTACTATTATTATTATTAGTAGTAGTATTACTAGTTGTAGGAATAGTTAGTAGTATAGTATAGAATCGTATAGTATAGTATAGAATAGTAGTAGTTACTACTACTACTACCACTGCTACTACTACCACTAGTACTAGTACTAGTAGTAGTACTACTACTGCTACTCCTCCTCCTCCTTCTCCTACAACTATAACTACTACTATTATCATCATCATCATCATTACACTCATCATCACCATCATCATCATCATTATACTCATCATCACCATCATCGTCACTATTACTATTATCATCATTATGATCATCATCTGTTTGAAGTTTGTTTGGATTTTTGGTGTTTTTTTTTTTACACAAATAGGTGGGATATGCCAGATACAAAACGAGCACCTTCTCTTTTTCTTTTTCCCCCCGTATATTTTAAAATATTTTTTTAAATAACACAAATAGATGGCATAGATCATAACACAATCGACAAATATCTCTTTTTTTCTTGTTTTGTGTGTGATTCTTTTTGCTGCTTTTTCTTTTTCTTTCTTTTGTTTTTGTTTTTTTGGACCATATTATTTATCTTGAATGTCTGTTCTCTTCAACACGTAGAGATGGCACAGTACAGAACAATGAACCTCTCTCTCTTTTTTTTATCCGTATAGTTGTATATTGAATGCCCTTTAGAAAAGAAAAAGAAAAGGACATTTAAGATAAACTATAGAAGAAGAAGAAGAAGAAGAAGAAGAAGAAGAAGAAGAAGAAGGAGGAGGAGGAGGAGGAGGAGGAGGAGGAGGAGGAGAATTAAGAAGAAGAAGAAGAATTCCGAAGAAGAAAAAAAAGAATGCGAAGAACAAGAAGAAGAATTCCGAAGAAGACGAATTCCGAAGAAGAAGAGGAGTAGGAGGAGGAAGAAGAAGAATGCGAAAAAGAAGAAGAAGAAGAAGAAGAAGAAGAAGAATTCCAGAGAAGAATTTCGAAAAAGAAAAGAATTCCGAAGAAGGAGGAAGAGGAATAGGAAGAGGAGGAGGAGGAGGATGAATTTCGAAGAAGAAAAAGAATTCTGAAGAAGAATAATTCGAAGAAGGAGGAGGTGGAGGAGGAGGAGGAAGACGAAGAAGAAGAATGCAAAGAATGCGAGGAATTCGAGGAAAAAGAAGGAGAGGAGGAGGGAGGAGGGGGAAAGGAGGAGGAGGAGGAGGGAGAAGAGGAGGAGGAATGCGAAGAAGAAGAAGAAGAAGAAGAAGAAGAAGAAGAAGAAGAAGAAGAAGAAGAAGAAGAAGAAGAAGGAGGAAGAGGAGGAGGAGGAGGAGAAGAAGTAGGAGGAGGCGAAGGAGGAGGAGGAGGAGGAAGAAGAATTCTGAAGAAGAATTCTGAAGAAGAGGAAGAAGAGGAGGAAGAGGAGAAGAGGAGGAAGAAGAGGAGGAGGAGGAAAAAGAAGAAGAAGAAGAAGAATTCTACAAGAAGAATCCTGAAGGAGAAGGAGAAGAGGAGGAGGAAACGTATGCCTTTTCCAGTCAGACACTTCCAACAAAAAGAAAATCATGGTCTCACACTCCAAGAACGACACTTCTTTGACTGTGTGTGTGTGTGTGTGTGTGTGTGTGTTGTGTGTGTGTGTGTGTGTGTGTGTGTGTGTGTGTGTGTGCGTGCGCGCGCGTGTGCGCGTGTGTACGTGCGTGCGCGCGCTGCCGCTCTGCTGAGGACACAGAAGAAGGAAAAAAAAAAGAAGAAAAAAATCCATGAAAAATTCATCATCTGCAGTTGGATCAACACACAGCAAATTGACATCTCTCATCCGCACCACAAACAGACAGATCTCTGTCTGTCTGTCTGTCTTTCTATTTATTTATTTTATTCTTTTATGTCGAGGATAATGGAATAAGCACTTATGTGCTTTTTTTACGTCCAGTCCCCGTGTGTATGCGGTTTGGTAAATTCTGTCATCTGTTTCCACCGGCACACAATGGCCTGCTCTTACGAAAAGCGGAACAGGATTTTAACGTGTGCGCAAGATGGTCTGCGTGCGTTCGCACACGGGGCCTCGGTTTATAGTCTCATCCGAAGGACTTTGGAGAGAGTGGAGTCTGCACTGATGTTCTCTCTCTCAGACCCACTTTTCGGAAGAGTAGGCCATTGTGTGCCGGAGGGAAAGGATGACAAACTTGACAAAACTGCATACACACGGGGACTGGAGTAAAAAAAATTAAAGCACATGAGTGCGTATTCCATTCTCCTCGAAATAAAAGAATAAATTTTTTAAAAAGAAAGAAAAAATGTCTCTACCTCTCTCTCCTCTCCCCCTCTCTTATCCATTATTATTCCATTATCCTCGATATAAAAGAATAAATATCAATATCTCCTCTCTCTCTCACCCCCCCCCTCTCTCTCTCTACTCTTCCCAATAAAGAACAGAGTTATTCTGCCGGGGAAAGGACAACAACAATAATAACAACAACAATTAACACCCACAACCATGCCTGTATCTATCATTGTACTCTATAACAAATTACAAGCACACACCCCCCAAAAAAATCACAGAAATCATAGTGTCAGTTCCTTCACAATAATTTGGACCAACCAAAGATCTGATGGTGAAGGTGCTCCCATAACCTACGTGGTCGTAGGATAGCGAGGCCTCAGAGACCTCAGCTTCTCCAGGAGCCAGCATATTGAGGGCGCACGGCGCCCATCTCCTCTCTCTCCCTGGCTGCTTTACCTTCCCCTGACCCTACAAAGAAGGCAGGTAACCATTTACAGCTGGGGGAACTAGGGGAGGGACTGTACTGAAGGCAAGGCGCGGCACAAACTAGTCACCCATCCAAGTGGTAACTACCACGCTTGACGCTGCTTAACCTTAGCTTGAGGGGAAAAAAGCGAGTGCTCCGACCACTGAGCTATCCCTGTCCCCTGAACCAAAGTGTGTTTCACCAGCTATTCCCCCCCCTTTTTTTTTTCTTTTCTACACTGTAAAACATCAGAGATAGGGAAAAAGCCGACTCAAGCTCAACCACATACTGTTTATCCAAAACCAGGCAACTTTGGTCCGATTCGGCTTCGCCTCATCGAACCAAAACTTGCATAGTTTTATATAAAAACTAAGCAGTTTACCTTGAGTCGGCTTTTTCCCTATCTCTCTACTAAAACTGAAAGTAATACTAATTTATTTTTGATTAAAACAGAAAAAAAGTGCAAAACCATCTCCTCTGCCCAGGCTCCATTAAAGCATAGTGCACTTTTATCCGGATGCTTTAATGAAGCATGGGCAGAGGAGATGATTTCCAGCATTCACAACCTTTGGAATGCCGACACACGCATTCGCACAACACATAAATTCATAATGGACAGTGACAGCACAATGTTATAATATAACATTAATAACATTAATAACAGTGTGTGTGTGGCAATTCAGAGTACAGCAAATCTCAACCCATTTCATTTTATATTTATCGAAACGAAATATAAATATAAAAATCGGGGACTACCGGGACTCGAACTGGGAACCACCAACCAAACACCAATTTGTCTTGGCCAAGACGACAAACTGCTAGCAAGTCTGCCACCCCGGAGGGCAAAGATTGTGTAAAATATTAACTATATAACTTTCAGCTTAGTATGGTGCAATAACCAGCTGGCTTTCTGATTGGCTGAATGACTCGCCGCGAGGCGGCTGGCCTAGTGCACACAGCCACACAGCCAGATGATGATTCAATCAATATAGTATGTGTGTCTCGCTGCATGTTCTTGTGTATGTGTTTTAAAAAAAAAAAAAAGCTATTGGGTTTTACTCGACACAATATCTTGTTGGTTGATCTGTTTTAAGTATTAGTTTACTATGCTTTGAGCTTCTGAGTTTTTTTTT
>CM054168.1:2186186-2194955 GCA_028751875.1 Rapana venosa | reverse complement strand
GGGGGAAAGGGGTGAGGGAGGGGAAATCAATCAGGGGAAAAATAATTTTCTTCGCCAAGCATGTTTTTTTGACAGTGTGTTGTGTTGTGTGTGTGTGGGGTGTGTGTGTGTGGTGGTGTGTGTGTGTGTGTGTTGTGTGTGTGAGTGTGTCAGTGTGTGTGTGTGTGTCAGTGTGTGTGTGTTGTGAGTTGTGGATGTGTGGAGTGTGTGGAGTGTGTGTGTGTGTGTGAGTGTGTGAGTGTGTGTGTGCGCGGTGTCAGTGTTGTGTGTGTGTGTGTGTTTGTGTGTGTGTGTGTGTGTGTCAGTGTGTGTGTGTGGAGTGGTGTGTGTGTGTGGGGTGTGTGAGTGTGTAGTGTGTGTGCATGCGTGCGTACGCGTTGCGTGTGGGTGTGTATGTGTGAGTATAGAGTGTGTGTGTGAGTGAGTGAGATTGGTGGTTGTTGTTGTTGTCTTCGATTTTAACGCCCTGTTCATCAAAGTGATATTCGACATGGAAATGGGGAGGGGGTGGGGTGGGACTTAAGTTGATGGATGTGTGAAGTGAAAATATGGATCTAATCCTAAATAATGTAGCAGTATACAAAAAAAGGGCTAAACAATGATAACAACAAATAAATACACGAGAAATGCTAGTATAGTTTATAGCTGTAACAAATGCGTGTGGGTGCGCGAATGCGTGAGTGGGCGTGTGCGCGCGTATGCGCGTATGTGTGTGTGCGCGCGCGCGTGTGTGTTTTGAAAAATATCTTATTCAATGCTAGTTAGCCAGAGGATTGAATATCGAGATAAAAAAAATCATTTCTCCGACACTTCACATGACATGAATCTCTCTCTCTCCTCCTCCTCTCTCTCTCTCCTCCCTCTCTCTCTTCTCTCCCTCTCTCTTTTCCTCTCTCTCTCTCTCTCTTTTCTTTTCTGTCTGTCTGTCTTCCCCTCCCTCCCTCCATCCCCCTTTATTGTGTTGTTAATGCATTATTGTCGTCAATATTATGTTGTTGGGGGAAATTTTTTTTAAAATATTTTTCAACTGCCTTTCTAGTTTTTTATCTTTTATCTAAACTTTTAGAAAAAATATTTTGAGGATAATGAATAGGCACTCATAGTTTTTTGTTTTTGTTTGGTTTTGCTTTTTTTATATTTTAAAAACACCAGACCCCGTGTACAAAATGGTTTTGTTTAAAGTTTGTCATCCGTTCTAACCGGCACACAATGGCCTACTCTGCCAAAAAGGGGGAATGGGATTCAAACGATCTTTTTACGCGCGTTTTGCACATTCAGTCTCGGTTTTTAGTCTCGTCCGTTTCGTTTTGTTTCAAAAACCCCCCCCCCCCCCCCCCCCAATCTCTCTCTCTCTCTCTCTCTCTCTCTCTCTCTCTCCCTCTATATATATATAAAATATATAAATATAAAATATAGTCTGCCTATATGCCTGTCTGTTTTTCTCTCTCCCTCTCTCTCTTCCCCCCGTCCTTCCCCCTCTCTCTCTTTTTGTACCTTAAAAAAAAGCACACACACACACACACACACACACACACACACACACACACAACACACACACACACACAAACCCGCAAAATACAACAACGAAACAAAAAAAAAAAATTCCATAACGGCTTCTCCACAGTGTGGTAATAATAATAAATAATTTCACGAGCTAATATTTCACATGATTATTGTTGTATCGCATTTCTCTTCACCGAATTTCAGCTCTTTTCTTTTCTTTCTTTTTTTCTTATTCTTTCTTTCTTTTTTTTTTTTCCTTTCTTTCTTTTTTTCCTTTCCTTTCTTTCCTTTTTCTTTCTTTTTTTTTTTTTTTTCCTTTCTTTCTTTTCTCTCTTTTTTTTCTGTCTTTCTTTCGTTCTTTCTTTCTTTGTTTTTTTGTTTTCTTTCTTTCCTTTCTTTCTTCTTTCTTTCTTTTTTTCTTTCTTTTTTTTTTTCTTTCGTCTTTCTTTTTTTCTTTCTTTCTTTTCTTTCTTTTCTCTCTTTCTTTTCTTTCTTTCTTTTTTCTTTCGTTCTTTCTTTCGTTCTTTCTTTCTTTTTCTTTCTTTCTTTCTATCTTTCGCTCTTTCTTTCCTTTCTTTCGTTCTTTCGTTCTTTCTTTCTTTCTTTCGTTTCTTTCTTTCTTTCTTTCTTTCTTTCGTTCTTTTCTTTCTTTCCTTTCTTTCTTTCTTTTCTTTCTTTCGGGTTTTTCTTTTGATTCTTGTTGTTGGGTTTGTTCGTCTGTTGTTGCCTGTCTCATCTGCCTGTGAATTCACTTCACGTCACTTCTCTTCTTCACTTCACTTGTCACTTCACTTCACTTCCCTTTACTTCACTTCTCACTTCACTTCCCTTTTCACTTCTCTTCACTTCCCTTTTCACTTCTCTTCACTTCTCACTTCACTTCCCTTTTCACTTCTCTTCACTTTACTTCACTTCTCACTTCATTTCTCACTTCACTTCACTTTACTTCACTTCTCTTCTCACTTCACTTCTCACTTCATTTCTCACTTCACTTCACTTTACTTCACTTCTCACTTCACTTCCCTTTTCACTTTCCTTCACTTCTCACTTCACTATTCCCTTTTCACTTTCCTTCTCACTTCCCTTCCCTTTACTTCACTTTACTTCACTTCTCACTTCACTTCCCTTTTCACTTTCCTGCTCGCTTCACTTCTCATTTCACCTTTCCTTTACTTCCCTTTTCACTTTCTTTCTCACTTCACTTTACTTCACTTCTCACTTTACTTCACTTCTCCACTTTACTTCACTTTCCTTCACTTTACTTCACTTCTCCACTTTACTTCACTTCACTTCTCCACTTTACTTCACTTCACTTCACTTCTCCACTTTACTTCACTTCTCCACTTTACTTCACTTCTCCACTTTACTTCACTTCACTTCTCCACTTTACTTCACTTCACTTCTCCACTTTACTTCACTTCTCCACTTCACTTCACTTCACTTCTCCACTTTACTTCACTTCTCCACTTTACTTCACTTCACTTCACTTCTCCACTTTACTTCACTTCACTTCTCCACTTTACTTCACTTCTCCACTTTACTTCACTTCACTTCTCCACTTTACTTCACTTCACTTTCTCCACTTTACTTCACTTCTCCACTTTACTTCACTTTCCTTCTCACTTCCCTTCACTTCCCTTTACTTCACTTCTCCACTTTACCTCACTTTCCTTCCCACTTCACTTCTCCACTTTACTTCACTTCACTTCACTTCTCACTTTCCTTCCCTTTCCTTCTCACTTCACTTCTCACTTCCCTTCACTTCACTTCTCATTTCACTTTACTTTCCTTCCCATCCCTTCACTTTACTTTCCTTCCTTTCACTTCACTTTACTTCCCTTCACTTCCTTTCACTTCACTTCCCTTCACTTTACTTTCCTTCCTTTCACTTCACTTTACTTTCCTTCACTAACTTTACTTTCCTTCACTTCCTTTCACTTCCCTTCAGTCACTTCACTTCACACTTCCCTTCACTTTCCTTCCTTTCACTTCCCTTCACTTTCCTTCCCTTCCTTTCACTTCACTTCACTTTGCTTCCTTTCACTTCACTTTACTTGACTTCCTTCCTTTCACTTCACTTTACTTCCCTTCACTTCTCATTTCACTTTACTTTCATTCCCTTCACTTCCTTTCACTTCACTTTACTTCACTTCACTTTACTTCCTTTCACTTTCCTTCCATTCCTTTCACTTCACTTCACACTTTCCTTCCCTTTCCTTCCCTTCCTTTCACTTCCTTCAGTCACTTCACTTCATACTTTCCTTCCCTTCACTTCACTTCCCTTCAGTCACTTCACACTTTCCTTCACTTCACTTCCTTTCACTTCCCTTCAGTCACTTCACTAACTTTCCTTCACTTCCTTTCAGTCACTTCACTAACTTTCCTTCACTTCCTTTCACTTCCTTCACTTCCCTTTACTTCACTTCCCTTCCTCTCTCTCTCACAACACTCTCTTTCCTCCCCTCTCTCTTTGTTTCTGTCTGTATCTCTCTCTCTCTCCCTCTGTCTGTCTCTCTCTCCCTCCGTCCGTCCGTCTGCCTCTCTTTCCCTCCATCTCTCTCTCTGTCCGTCTCTGTCCTCACCCTCTTCTCTGTCTCTCTCCTCTCTGTCTGCCTGTCTCTGTCTGTTTATGTCTGTCTGTCTGGATAATGTGTGTGTGTCATTTATTTTATTTTATTCTTTTATATCGAGGATAATGGAATAGGCACTTATGTGCTTTTTTACATCCAGTCCCCGTGTGTATGTGGATTTGTGAATTCTGTCATCTGTGTGTGTGTGTGTGTGTGTGTGTGTGTGTGTGTGTGTGTGGTGTGTTGGGTGGGGGGGGGTTCCTAATAATTTTAATGGACAATTGTCAAAGCAAACCAAAAACTTGGGGAATTTTGGGAAAAAAGGGAAAAAATTTTGTGTGCCCCTTGGGTGGGTTGGGGTGGTGGGTTTTGTGGTTTTGGGGTTTTAAAGGGGGGGGGGGGGGGTTTTTTATCATCATTTTTTTGGAAAAAATTTTGGAAAAAGGCCCAAGACTACGGGGAAAGGGGAGGAAAAGGTTTTTAAATAAAATTTCCCCACCCCCAAAAAATGGCCAAAAAGGGGATGAGGATCAAACCCCTTTTAAAACTATAACATTTTTTCCTTCCCTTTTCCCTTTATCCCACACAAATGGGAAAAGCCCCAATTATACATGCTGGGAAAAAGGGGAAAAGGATCCCCCCAACCCACGGCGGGGGGGACTAAAACCCCACTTTGGGGCCCAAAACGAGGGACGGGGCCCCCTTTACCCTTTTTAATTTGTTTGGGAAAGGAACCATTTACACTGAATTCGGGGGCGGTATGAAGAAGGGAGGAAAGATACTCAAACGGAAAAAAGGAAATTTTTGGCGGAGGGGGGTGTTGAATGAGAAAGGGGGGCCCCCGAGGGGGGGGGGGGGAGGGGAGGGCTCAAAGAAAAAAAAAAAAGGTGTTTGGTGGTGTGTGTGTGTGGTGTGGAAAAAGGGGGGGGCGCAGGGGGGGGGGGGGGGGAGGGGGGGTCGGGGGTGGAAAAAGGTTTTGGGTTGGGGGGGTTTTGGGATGTTGTGAAAAACGATGTGAGGGGTTTGCGAGGGGGGCTTTGGGTTTTGCTGACAAATAAATCCGCTGGGGAAAAAATGACCCCCTGACTGCTCCTTGCTGACTGACGGGAACGCCTGCTGACTGCTGACGCCTTTGCTTGCGACGGGATGACTCCCTTTGTGACTGACTGATACTCCTTTGTGACTGACTGAATCCTGGGACTGACTGTGCCCCGCGACTGATGACTGTTTTTCCTGCCGGGAACTGTTGCTGCTGACTGACTCCCTTGCTGACAAACTGCTGCCTTGCTGACTGACCGCCTTGTTGCTGACTGATGACTTGCTGACTTGCTCCCCTTGCTGACTGATGATTTGCTGTGCTGTTTCCCTTGCTGACGACTGACTGCCTTGCTGACTGACTACTGCGTGTGCGACACTGACTACCTTGACGGGGGGGGGGGGGGGCTGCCTTTGTGACTGCTGACTGCCTGCCTTGTTAAAACTGTTTGCTGACTGACTGCCTGCTGCACTGACTCCTTGCTGACTGACGGGGCTGACTCCTTTTGACTGATTGCCTGCCTTTTGACTGACTGCCTTGCTGATGAAAAAAAAAGCCTTGCCTGAGATAATTGGGGACGAGAGAAAAAGCAAGAGAGTTGGAGACGCCTTTGCTTTGGCCTCCCTCTACGCTGACGCCCCCCTTTGCTACGACTGACTGCCTCCCTGCCTTGCTGACTGACTGACGACTGCCTTGCTGACTGACTGACTGCCTTGCTGACTGACTGACTGACTTGCTGACTGCCTGCTTGCTGACTGACGGCCTGCATTGCGACTGCTTGCTGACTGCCTTCGACTGACTGCCTTCTGACGACTGACAGACGCCTGACGCTGCTTGCTGACTGCCTTCGACGGCTCCCTTTCGGGCTGACTGACTGAACTTCTGGATAAAAGGGCAAAAAACCCCTGTTGTTCGTCCAGCACGAGACTGACTTTTTTTTAAAAAAAAAGCCACGCTGGAGGTACTGCTAGCACAAAAGGGCCACTACAGGGGTGCTTTTTTTTTGAAATTTTTTTCCCCCTTCCTCTCTCTCTCCTCCACTTTTTCCCCCTCTCCTTCCACTCTCTTTTCCCCCCCCCCCTCCCCTCTCCCTCTCTCTGCACTCTCCCCTTTTCCCCCTCTCCTCTCTCTCCTCTTCCTTCTCTCTCTATCTCTCTTCTCTGTGCGTAGAGTTTATTTTTTAACATCATTATCCTCATTCTTCTTTTTTTTTGTTGTTGTTTTTCTTTTTTCCTCTTTTTTCTTTTTCCCCTTTTTTAGAGTAGTATTACTATTGCAGGAAATATTATTATTATTAGGGGTATAAAAAGCACAGCAACAGCACAGCCAGCAGCAAACAGCACACACAAAGCCGCAGCACAGTATAGAATGTTTTTTATTATTAGTATAGTTGTAGACACAACAGCAGCACAAGCACAGGGTAAATTTTTATTATTATTATATATTGTAGCAGCACCCCAGCAGCAGCAAAGCACAGCAGAGCACGCAGCACAGCAGCAGCAGCAGCAGCACACAGCAGCAGCAGCAGCAGCATAGTAGAATGGGTTTTAAATTTTTATATATTGTAGTACAGCAAAAGCAGCAGCGCAGCATCATGGTAAATTGTTATTTAATTTTAGTATTTGTAGCAGCCACACAGCAGCAGTAGTTTAAAAAGTGTAGTGGTACCCCCTTCTCCACCTCCTCCTCCTACACACACACAAACCCCCATCATCATCATTAACAATAAAAACCATCACTATAATTACTATCATCATTCTGTCACATGCATTTAAAATTTGGTGGGGTTTGGTTTTTGTTTTTTACACAAATAGAGGGAATCCGATACAAAACGAGCACCCCTTTTTCCTTTTATTCCTCCCCCCCCCCCCCCCCCCCCCCCCCTATGACTTTTAAGTCTTTTTTTATAAAAACCCAAAAAATGGCATTTAACAAACACATCGAGAAAAATCTCTTTTTTTTTTTTTTTTGTTTTTTGCGCTTTTTTTTGTGTTTTTTGGTTTTGGTTTTTTGGTCCTAAAATTTACTTGAATGTCTTTTTTCTTAAAAACGTACAGATGGGAAAAGACAGAATAAACAATGAACAATCTCTGTTTTCCCCTCTTTCCTTTCATCCTCTCTCTCTCTTTTTCATCGTAAGTTTTTTGCTTGAATGTCCCTTTTGAAAAAAAAAGAAAAGGGCATTTAAGATAAACATAGAAGAAGAAGAAAAGAAAAGAAGGAAGAAAAAAAGAAAAAAGAAGAAGAAAAGAAGAAAAAGAAGGAGAGAGGAGGAGGGGGAGGGGAGAATTAAGAAGAAAAGAAGAATTCCAAAAAAAGAAAAAGAAAAGCGAAGAACAAAAAAAAAGAATTCCGAAAAAGAAAAATTCCCAAAAGAAAGGAGTAGAGGAGGAAGAAGAAGAAAAAAAGAAAAGCGAAAAAGAATGCGAAGAAGAATCAAGAAAAAGAAGAAAAAAAAAAGAAGAAAAAAGAAAAGAAGAAGAAGAAGAAGAGAAGAATTCCGAAGAAGAAAATTCCGAAAAAAAAAGAAGAATTGGAAGAAAAGAAGAAGAAGAAGAAGAAGAATTTCGAAGAAGAGAAAGAACCTGAAAAAATTCGAAGAAGAAAAAGAAATTTCCCAAAAGGAGGAAAGGAAAGAAAGGGGGAAAGGGGAGAATTTTTTGAAGAAAAAAAGAATTCTGAAAAAGGGGAGGTGGAGGAGGAGGAAGAAGAAAGCAAAGAATCGAAAAGAAGAAAATGCAAGAAGAAAAGAAGCGAAGAAAAAGAAAATCGAAAAAAGAAGAAAAAAGAAGAAAAAGAAAAAAGCGAAGAAGAAGAAGAAAAAAAGAAGAAAAGAAGAAGAGGGGAGGGGGGAAGAGGGGGGAGGAATCGGGGACAACGAAGAAGAAGAAGAAGAAAAGAAGAAGAAAAAGAAGAAGAAGAAGAAGAGGGGGGGGGGAGGAGGAGGAGGAAGGGAGGAACGCAAGACGAATGCGAAGAAGAATTCCGAAGAAGAATCCTGAAGGAGAAGAGGAGGAGGAGGAGGAAACGTATGCCTTTTCCAGTCAGACACTTCCAACAAAAAGAAAATCATGGTCTCACACTCCAAGAACGACACTTCTTTGACACTCTGTGTGTGTGTGTGTGTGTGTGTGTGTGTGTGTGTGTGTGTGTGTGTGCGCGCGTGCGTGCGTGTGCGCGCGCTGCAGCTCTGCTGACACAGAAGAAGGAAAAAAATAAGAAAAAAAAATCCATGCAAAATTCATCATCTGCAGTTGGATCAACACACAGCAAATTGACATCTCTCATCCGCATCACAAACAGACAGATCTCTGTCTGTCTGTCTTTCTATTTATTTATTTATTTTATTCTTTTATGTCGAGAATAATGGAATAAGCACTTATGTGCTTTTTTTACGTCTAGTCCCCATGTGTATGCAGTTTTGGAAATTGTCATCTGTTCCCACCGGCACACAATGGCCTACTCTAACGAAAAGGGGAACAGGATTTTAACGTGTGCGTAAGATGGTCTGCGTGCGTTCGCACACGGGGGCCTCGGTTTATAGTCTCATCCGAAGGACTTTGGGGAGAGTGGAGTCTGCACTGATGTTCTCTCTCTCCGACCCACTTTTCGGAAGAGTAGGCCATTGTGTGCCGGAGGGAAAGGATGACAAACTTGACA
>CM054168.1:2163686-2181186 GCA_028751875.1 Rapana venosa | reverse complement strand
ATGTGAAGAAGAATTGCGAAGAAGAAGAATAATTCCGAAGAAGAATTGCGAAAGAAGAAGAAGAATTCCCAAGAAAAATTGCGAAGAAGAAGAAGAATTCCGAAGTAGAAGAAGAAGAAGAAGAAGAATTGAAGAATTCCGAAGAAGAATTGCAAAGAAGAAGAAGATTGCGAAGTAGAAGAAGAAGAAGAATTGCGAAGTAGAAGAAGAAGAAGAAGAATTCCGAAGAAGAAGAAGAAGGAAGAAGAAGAAGAAGAAGAAGAAGAAGAAAGAAGAAGAAGAAGATTACGAAAAATGTGAAGAAGAATTCCGAAGAAGAAGAAGAAGAATTCCGAAAACGAATTCCGAAGAAGAAGAAGAAGAAAAGAAGAAGAAGAAGAAGAAGAAGATACATCTTGTGCTAAGATCAGCGAAACTGCTTCGGCATTGATGTGATGTGAGGACCTAGTCATCTGAATATGGACAGGGGAACGCATGTCTGGTGCAATCAAGGACGAGAAAGAATTCGATTGAAATCTGCCGTGACTTAAAGTGGTATATACTACACTGCACTGCATTGCACTACACTACACCACGATACACTACACTACGATACCTACACTTCACTACACTACGAAACACTACACTACGATATACTACACTACGATACCTATACTATACTACACTACGATACACTACACTGCGATACACTACACTACACTACACTACACTACGATACACTACCCTACCCTACACTACACTACACTACGATACACTTCACTACACTACACTACACTACACTACGATACACTTCACTACACTACGATACATTACACTACACTACACTACACTACGATACACTTCACTACACTACACTACACTACGATACACTTCACTACACTACGATACATTACACTACACTACACTACACTACGATACACTTCACTACACTACACTACACTACGATACACTTCACTACACTACACTACGATACACTACACTACACTACGAAACATTACACTACACTACACTACGATACACTACACTACACTACACCTCACTACACTAACCTACGATACCTACACTACACCTCACTACACTACACTACACCTCACTACACTACACTACGATACACTACACTACACCTCACTACACTACACTACGATACCTACAGTACACTACACTACGATACACTACACTACGATACCTACACTACACCTCACTACACTACACTACGATACCTACAGTATACTACACTGCGATACACTACACTACACTACGATACACTTCATTTCACTACACTACACTACGATACCTACACTACACTACACTATGATACACTACACTACGATACACTACACTACACTACACTTCACTTCACTCCACTCCACTCCACTACATTACATTACACTACACTACACTACACTACGATACACTACACTACGTACATTACACTACACTTCACTACACTACACTACGATACCTACACTACACTACACTACACTTCACTACCTTACACTACACTACACTACACTACGATACCTACACAACACTACTACACTACACTACACTACACTACACTACACTACACTACAATACTGACACTGTAGGAAGCGGAGTTTTGAGTTCAGTTGACCAAACCTAGCGGAGCTCATCCCTCTCTCAAATTGCACAATGCATGCTAGGTAACATTCACGTCATCCACGCCACTAGCCATGGATGGTCTAGTCTACTCGTCTACTACCAAAACTAAGGAGAGGGTTGTCTCTGTCATATGAGCGAAAACGCGTTGCGCTGCCGTTAAGCCCCCTGACAAGTCAGGCCCAGCACATACGACTTGGGTATGGAAGAGACTTGTTATCTTTTAAGTCTTTCTGAGAGGGGGGGGGGGGGGGGGGGGGGGGGGGGGGGGGGGGGTGATGGGGGGAGGTAAAAGATAACAAAGAGTACAAGATTCAGCGCTATATAAATTCCATATCAATATTATTATTAGTATTATCATCATCATCATCATCATTATTAAAAGAATGGACCAAGACGGCAGAAAACAGACACAAATAATAAAAAAGGGTAAAACAATAAGTCCTTCGGATGAGACTATAAACCGAGGCCCCGTGTGCGAACGCATGCAGAACATCTTGCGCACACGTTAAATCCTGTTCCGCTTTTCGGAAGAGTAGGCCATTGTGTGCCGGTGGGAACAGATGACAGCATTTACAAAACCGCATACACACGGGGACTGGAATATAAAAAAAGCACATGAGTGCTTATTCCACTATCCTCGATTTAAAAAAAAAAGTAATCTGAGCGCTTTGATTTGTTGCTTTACAAGATTCAGCGCTATATATATTCCATACATTATTATTTTTATCATTATTATTAAAAGGGTACAAGATTCAGCGCTATATAAATTCCATATTATTATTATTCTTATTATTACTATTCTTCTTCTTCATATCATTATTTTTCTTCTTCTTATTACTACTATTATTATGATTATTAACAAAAGAATGGACCAAGACGCAGAAAATAGACAAGGATGTGGCGACAGACAGGAAAACCCCCCCAACAAAACACACACAATGAGAGGAATTTTAAATTTTAAATAAAAGGGAGAGAAAGAGAGAAAATTCTAAGCCCAGAATTTCCAGATGGTGGGTGGGTAGGGGGGGGGGGGTGGTGAGGTATTTATACGGAACCCCCTCCCTCTCTCCTCCCCCCCCCCCCCCCCCCCCCCTCAATATCTATCCCCACGGGTGTGGAAATGTGCGAATACAGGATTTGGGTTTATAGCCTCGGATCAGCAGAAAAGAGAAAGGAGGGGATGGTCATTATCCATGGGGCAGATAAGGCTGCAGACCCGCTGTTGTTGCCCCCCTTCTGTCTTATCAACAACGATTGCAAATGGATGCAGTCCTCTTCTTTTCTGTTCTCTGCAGCTCACCGTTTCTTTGTTTGTTTGTTTGTTCGGCCAAGTGACAGCAGGAGAAGGATATAAAAACAAACACAAAGTGGGTCCACGTAATATTTATAGGGCAGGACAGGGAAGAGTAGACAGGGACTGCGGGTCAGACGGAAGGGCAGGGAGGACAGGGTAAGGAGAGGACAGGGTAGGCAGGACAGGGCAGAGCAGATAGATAGGCCAGGACGATGGCAAGGACAAGACAGGATAGGACAGAACGACAGGACAGGACATTGAACTAGGACAAGGACAGGACAAGACAGGGCAAAGACAGAACAGAACAAGACAGGACAAGACAGGAAGGACAGAACAGGACAGGACAAGGACAGGGAAGGACAGAACAGGACAGGACCAAAACAGGACAGGACAAGAACAGACATCACAGGGCAGACCAGGTGTAGGTTCCCCTCTCAATCATTTATACAACCTCTGGCCTGGCCACTGCGAGCAAAAGAACAAAAACAACCCAAACCAAAAAATAACCCACCCACGCCCCCAACACACCTGTCCCCCCGCCTCTCTCTCTCTCCTCACTTCCCCCCCCCCCTCCCCCCGCCCCCCCCCGCCCTGTGAAGTCACTCCACCTGACCGTCTGTTACGGGCTGTGGAGATAAAGGTAAAGGTAAAGGGAGTCCCATAACCTATAAGGTCATAGGGAGCGAGGCTCAGAGACCTCACTTCTCTAGAGCCAGCATATGAGGCAGCGCCCATGATAAGAAAGATCTTAGAAAGAAGAGAGATACTAGACAAAAATAAAAGAGCTCCTCTTTATCCCTTCGCTGTTTTTTTTTTTTTTTTCTATACCTTCTTGAGCCTAAACGCGGGCAAGGTACCCTTTACAGCTGGGTGAACTGTGGGGGACTGTACGAAGCCAAGGCGCGCAAACGGTCACCCATGCCAACTGGCAACCACGCTCGACGCTGCTTAACGTGGGCTGGGGGAGAAGCGAGTGCTCCGACCACTGAGCTATCCCGTCCCCAGTGTGGAGAGTAGGAGATCATTATTTAGGAAAGGTAATACGGCGGAACCGGAAACTGACCAAGACTTGTCCTACTAGGGTGAGGGAACACACAGTACAAAGAAGGGAGAGGGAAGAGGGCAATACAGACACAGAAGAGAAAAAACGATGGGAAGAACAACAAACACACGTCAGAGAGGAGAGAAAATGAGAGAGAGAGAGAGAGAGAGAGAGGAGAGAGAGAGAGAGCGAGAAGAGAGAGAGAAGAAGAGAGAGAGAGAGACAGAGAACAGAGTCAAGAGAGGACGTAAGAGGATACACAGGAAAAACGATGGGAAGAAAACAACTTCAGAGAGAGAGAGAGAGAGGTAGAGAGAGAGCGGAGAGAGAGAGAGAGGGAGAGAGGGGAGAGGGAGAGAGGGATAGAGAGAGAGAGAGGGAGAGGGGAGAGAGAGAGAGGAGAGACAGAGAGAGAGAGAGAGAGAGAATGAAGAGAGAGAGAGAGAGAGAGAGAGAAGAGAAATGAGAGAGAGAGAGAGAAGAGAGAAGAGAGAAGAGGAAGAGAGGAGGAGAGAGAGAGAGAAGAGAGAGAGGGAGAGAACGATTTTTTTTTATGTGAGAGTAAATGGATAAGCTTACACTTCTTTACTCCACCATGCCCTCCTCAACCCTACCCCACCCACCCATTCCTTTCCCCCCAAAGAAAGAGACGAACCTGAGAGAGACCCACCCCAAAGAGAGAGAGAGAGAGAGGGAGAGAAGAGGGAGAGAGGGAGAGAGAGGGAAGAGAGACAGAGAGAAAGAAAGAGAGAGAGAGAGGAGAGAGAGAGAGAGAGAAAAAGAAAAGAGAGAGAGAGAGAGAGAGAGAGAGAGAGAGGAGACATCCGAGAGAAAGCGATACAGAGAGACAGACAAGACAGAGAGACGAGAGAAAATGATTGGCTGCCGGCTGGCTGGCTTGAGTGGAAACGATTTGCTCCGGAAAGCAGAAGAGTGGAGGAAGCAGATGCAAAATCTTCAGTGGTGCTGGCTCCCTCCACGGTCACGAGGGGGGGCATGGGGGGGGGGGGGGGGGACTAACGGATAGGTGAAGGTGTTGAATTTTCGTTAAAAGGAGAAGGTAATTAGCGGTTAGCTTAAAGAAAGAGTTGGCGGTGGATGGCTGACTGACTGGGAATTTGGTTGGTTGGCTGGTTGGCTGGTGGATTGGGGGAAGGTTGGCTCGAGAGTTGGTCTGGTAAAGAAACCGCTGAAGGCTGGTTGGCTGGTTGGCTGGCTTAATTAGTTATTTTGGGGTTACACGATTGCTAGGTTGTTCAGTTACAAGCTAAGGTTGGTTCCAGAGTTGGTTTGGTAAAGAACGCTGAAGGCTGGTTGGCTGGCTTTATTGGTTATTTTGGGGTTAAACGATTGTTGGATTGTTTACAAGCTAAGGTTGGTTCGAGAGTTGGTCTGGCAAAGAACGCTGAAGGCTGGTTGGCTGGCTTAACTGGTTATTTTTGGGTTAAACGATTGCTAGGTTGTTCAGTTACAAGCTAAGGTTGGTTCGAGAGTTGGTTTGGTAAAGAACGCTGAAGGATGGTTGGCTGGCTTAATTGGTTATTTTGGGGTTAAATGATTGCTAGCTTGTTTACAAACATGCTGGGGTTTTATTTATTTTTTAAAAATTCTTTTATATCGAGAATAATGGAATAAGCACTTATGTGCTTTTTTAACATTCAGTCCCCGTGTGTATGCCGTTTTGTAAATTCTGTCATCTGTTCCCACCGGCACACAATGCATGGCCTACTCTTACGAAAAGCGGAACAGGATTTAACGTGTTCGCAAAGATGTTCTGCGTGCGTTCGCACACGGGGCCTCGGTTTATAGTCTCATCGGAAGGACTTTTTGGGGAGAGTGGAGTCTGCACTGATGTTAAACTCCAGGAGAAAATATGCCCCTTGAACGGGAATCGAACCCGGGTCGTCAGATTGCGATCGCAATGTTCTAACCACTAGGCTATCCCGTCCCGTTTTTTTTTGTTTCCCTTGTCAAGATAGCTAGCTCCCTAACTACATAGTCAACCGAGACTGAAGGCTGCCAGTGACTGTCAGTGAGTAACCAACGACGCGACCTTAACCACACACAAAAACAACAACGTCACAAATGTATTCTTCCCGCCATAATGATAACGACGATGCGTGCTTCACCACGTGCTGTGTATCCTAGCAAGCCACGAGGTCAGTAAAACCCTCAACAAGACCCTCAAAATCCATCCACACCACCCTTGGAAATCAAATTTTTAAAATAACCCAACTTTTTTCCCCTAAGTGATCCATCCATCCATCCATCCATACACACACTATACCACTGGTCTGTCTGACTAAGCAGTCCTCATCTTTCCAGGGACAGGAAGAGATAGGTAGCTTCAGGTGCAATTTTGTCCGTCCTTCTTCTCCTTCTCCTTCTCTCCTTTATACCTCTCTAGGGAGTGAGTGCTGGAACCGAACGCGACACTAAAGCCGTGGACCACTGATGGCGCTCCCATCAATAATAAAACTCCATAGCCAATGCAAAAGTCGGAGTGCCGTGTTACCAAATGCCAACGACCTCTCCCCGTCTCTCTCCAGGAAAGGAAGCTCGAATTTTCCATTAAACAGTTGGTATGGTCGCATTTAACATACACACGGGCGCGCGCGCGCGCACACACGCGTACATACGCGCACGTGCGCGCGCGGACTCGCGTACACACAGATATGCGTTCGCGCGCACATACACAAAAACACGAGCGTGTGTGGACAGACAGACAGTGAGATTTGCATCTCAGATTTTCCATTAAACAGTTGGTATGGTCGCATTTAACACACACACACACGCGCGCGCGCGCGCACGCGTACATGCGCGCACGGACACGCGTACACACAGATATGCGTTCGCGCGCACATACACAAAAACACGAGCGTGTGTGGACAGACAGACAGTGAGATTTGCATCTCGAATTTTCCATTAAACAGTTGGTATGGTCGCATTTAACACACACACACACACACACACACACACGCGCGCGCGCAAATGCGGGCACGGACACGCGTACACACAGACATGCGTTCGCGCGCGCACATACACAAACACGCGAGCGCGCGTGAACAGACAGACAGACAGACAGTGATACACAGAGCCAGATAGATTTACTGGCTGATTGACAAAAGTAGACACACACACAGTCACATACAAATATTTTTTGTTTAAATCACTATGGCTGTATGACACGAGCGCTGATGATGACTTGCGGCAAAACACTAACACAACAGTGTGTGTTTTATTTATATTTATTTTATCATTCTTTTATTTCGAGGTTAATGGAGGAAGCACTCATGTACTTTCTTCTTTTACATTCAGTCCCTGTGTGTATGCAGTTTGTAAATTTTGTCATCCGTTCCCACTGTCACACAATTGCCTACTCTTCTGAAAAGCAGAACGGGTTTTAACGTGTGCGCAAGATGTTCTGCGTGCACTTGCATACGAACCTCGGTTTATAGTTTCATCCGAAGGACTTTTAGGGGGAGAGTGGAGTCAGCACTGATGTTAACTCCAGGGGAAACTATCCCCTTGAATGGCCAATTAGTCTACCAAAATGGGCCTTCTTGCAAATAAGTGTACCAAAATGGTCCTTCCTGCCAATAAGTTTACCAAAATGGTCCTTGGTGCCAATTAGTCTACCAAAATGGTCCGTGGTGCCAATAAGTCTACCAAAATGGTCCTTCCTGCCAATAACTGAATAAGTCTACCAAAATGGTCCTTGGTGAAAATACGTCTACCAAAATGGTCCTTTCCTGCCAATAACTGAATAAGTCTACCAAAATGGTCCTTGGTGCCAATAAGTCTACCAAAATGGTCCTTCATGTCAATAAGTCTACCAAAATGGTCCTTCGTGCCAATAAGTCTCAAATGCCGTCACTAAGTTTTATATTCACAGAATGGTCCGTGGTGCCAATAAGTCTACCAAAATGGTCCTTCGTGCCAATAAGTCTCAAATGCCGTCACTAAGTTTTATATTCACAGAATGGTCCTTCGTGCCAATAAGTCTACCAAAATGGTCCTTGGTGCCAATTAGTCTACCAAAATGGTCCTTCGTGCCAATAAGTCTACCAAAATGGTCCTTCATGCTAATAAGTCTACCAAAATGGTCCTTCCTGCCAATAACTGAATAAGTCTACCAAAATGGTCCTTCGTGCCAATAAGTCTACCAAAATGGTCCTTCCTGCCAATAAGTCTACCAAAATGGTCCTTCCTGCCAATAAGTCTACCAAAATGGTCCTTGGTGCCAATTAGTCTACCAAAATGGTCCTTCGTGCCAATAAGTCTACCAAAATGGTCCTTCCTGCCAATAAGTCTCAAATGCCGTCACTAAGTTTTATATTCACATGTTATGGCTGTCTTTTCTTAAAAAAATAAAATAAAATTTCTAAAAAGCAGGTAAAGGTATTCCATAACCTATGTGGTCGTAGAGGAGCGAGGCATCAGAGACCTCACTTCTCTAGGCCAAGGGGCCAGCATATTGAGGGCGGCGCCCATCTCCTCTCCCTCGCTGCTTTATCTTCCCTGACCCCTAAAAGAGGGAAGGTGCCTTTTTACAGCTGGGTGAACTGGGACAACTGTCTTTTCTAAATCTGTTAAAAATTGTTCTTTTTGTTTCATGATGAAGAAGTTGTAACTGGTTACTTACAATTGGAAAGCGGGATAGCTCAGTAGTCAGAGCACTCGCTTTCCCTAAAGTTAAGCAGCATTGAGCAGGGTTTTATTTAAGTGGATGGGGGGCCCTGCTTCCCGCCCCTTTTTTGCTTCAGAAACAGTTCCCCCAGCTGTAAAGGGGCACCTCCCTTTCCCTTTAGGGTAAAGGAAAGGGTTTAAAGCAGGGGAGTGGAGAGGAGAAAAGGGGGGACACCTAAATATGGGGGAAAGGGTTTAAGCAGCGAGGGGGGAGAGGAGATAGGGTACATCCTCAACCCGGGGGCCGCGGGAGAACTGAGTTTTCGGAATCTCGTCCCCCCAACACCCACCATGGGTAATGGGGAACCTTTCCCTTTTTTACCTACTTCCCAGTTGGCTTTTCCTACGTTTCCACACAACACAAACACACAACCCACACAAACACCCACCACCCCCACACACACACACATCACCTACCTACTACCTATCTATCTATCTTCTATCTATCTGTATCTATCTATCCAATCAAATTCTAATATTTTGTGGTGTGTGTGTATTAGGGGGGAAACCCAAAATTAAAATTTTAAAATAAATATATGTACACACACAACACAACATTAAAAAAAATTATATATTTATTTTAATTATTTGAAATTGTATGTATGTCCCACACCCCACACGTAAACACACACACAACACACAAAAAAATATATATATATAAATATATATAAAATATATATAAATATATATATATTTTATAAAAATAAATATAATACATAAAACAAAAACACACCCCCCCCATTATATCAACTGACGGAAGGAAGGGGGGGAGGGAAGCTTCTCACATGCCCAAGCAACAAAAATAAAACTGCCAGAAAAACCCAGGGCAATGTACCCATCACAATTTTTCGACACGCGCATTATGGGGGGGGCCCGGCCCTTAAATATTTTATAACACACGCCCCACACACAAAAATTTTAAATGAACGGGGGGGGGGGGGGGGGGGGGGGGGGGGGGGGGGGGGGGGAAATTCCCCCTTCATCAATCCTTTTCCCCCAAAAAATTCTTATCCCCCCCCCCTTCACCCCGAAGGGCTTAAAAAAAGCACAAGCTGCCAACACGAAACCATGCGTACAAAGGGAGGGGCCCCCGTGGGCGTCCCGGGTTTACCACCCAAATGCGTAATCTGTGGCCCGGCCCTCATACAAGTTGCTCCCCAAAAAAACCTCTCAGGGATTTGCAGACTGACAATCAATGGGCCCAAAGGAAAACCACATCAGGTTTTCCTTTGTCCCCGTCTGCCGGGCTGTCTCTCTCTCTGTATTGGAAAAGTTTTGCCAAAAGTTTTTTTTTTTTCTTTTTCCCCTCTTCCCCTCTCTCCCCCTCTCTCTCCCCTCTCCCCTTCTGTAGTGGAAAAGTATGCCCTAACGTGTCCCCCTCTCTCTCTCTCTCCCCCTCTCTCTCTCTCTCTCCCCTCTCTCTCTCTCTCCCCTTCCTTCGGAGGAGACTATAAACCGAGGCCCCGTGTGCGAACGCACGCAGAACATCTTGCGCACACGTTAGTTAAACCCTGTTCCGCTTTTCGGAAGAGAAGGCCATTGTGTGCCGGTGGGAACGGATGACAAAATTGACAAAACCGCATACACACGGGGACTGGATGTAAAAAAAAAGCACATAAGTGCTTATTCCATTATCCTCGATATAAAAGAATAAATAAATAAATATTGGAAAAGTGTGCATAACGTCTCTCTCTGTATTGGAAAAGTGTGCATAACGTCTCTCTCTGTATTGGAAAAGTGTGCATAACGTCTCTCTCTCTCTCTGTCTCTCTGTATTGGAAAAGTGTGCATAACGTCTCTCTCTGTCTCTCTGTATTGGAAAAGTGTGCATAACGTCTCTCTCTCTCTCTGTATTGGAAAAGTGTGCATAACGTCTCTCTCTCTCTCTGTATTGGAAAAGTGTGCATAACGTCTCTCTCTCTCTCTGTATTGGAAAAGAGTGCATAACGTCTCTCTCTCTCTCTGTATTGGAAAAGAGTGCATAACGTCTCTCTCTCTCTCTGTATTGGAAAAGTGTGCATAACGTCTCTCTCTCTGTATTGGAAAAGAGTGCATAACGTCTCTCTCTTTCTGTATTGGAAAAGAGTGCATAACGTCTCTCTCTTTCTGTATTGGAAAAGAGTGCATAACGTCTCTCTCTCTCTCTGTCTCTCTGTATTGGAAAAGTGTGCATAACGTCTCTCTGTGTATTGGAAAAGAGTGCATAACGTCTCTCTCTCTGTATTGGAAAAGAGTGCATAACGTCTCTCTCTCTCTGTGTATTGGAAAAGTGTGCATAACGTCTCTCTCTCTCTGTGTATTGGAAAAGTGTGCATAACGTCTCTCTGTGCTGGAGAAAGTGAACATAACGTCTCTCTCTCTGTGCTGGAGAAAGTGTACATAACGTCTCTCTCTCTATGCTGGAGAAAGTGTACATAACGTCTCTCTTTCTCTCTCTCTCTCTCTCTCTCCCTCTCTCTCTCTTCTTGCTGTGGAAAAAGTGTGCATAACGTCTCTCTCTCTCTCTCTCTCTCTCTCTCTCTCTCTCTCTCCTCTCTCTCTTCTCTCTCTTTCTGCTGGAAAAAAAAGTGTACATAACGTCTCTCTCTCTGTGCTGGAGAAAGTGTACATAACGTCTCTCTCTCTATGTGCTGGAGAAAGTGTACATAACGTCTCTCTCTCTCTCTCTTCTCTCTCTCTCTCTCTCTCTCTCTGCTGGAAAAAAGTGTGCATAACGTCTCTCTCTCTCTCTCTCTCTCTCTCTCTCTCTCTCTTCCTCTCTCTCTCTCTCTTCTTTCTGCTGGAAAAAGTGTGAATAATGTCTCTCTCCCTCTCTCTCTCTACTTCATCTGTGCTGGAGAAAGTGTGCATATAACCTCTCTCTCTCTGCTAGAAAAGTATGCATAACGCCTCTCTCTCACTCTCTCTCCTTCCCTCTCTCTCTTTCTCTCTCCTCCACTTTTCTTGATATATGCATTCATGTGTCTGTAGGCATTTATGTACCCCAAGAAAATGGGCAGAGGCCTAAATTCATTAAACATTGTCATTGTCTCTCTCCTCCTCCTTTCTCTGGTGCGCTTGAAAAGTGTGCATAATTTCTCTCTCTCTCTCTCTCTCTCTCTCTCTCTCTCTCTCTCTCTCTCTCTCTCTTCTCATCTCTCTCTCTCTTTTGCTTTCTCCTGGGAAAAAAAGTGTGCATCATTTAGTTCAGCTTCCCCTTCCTTTCATCCATAAATCACCTTTTTACATATCATTCAATCTTCTACCACCAACTTTTGCACACAAGATTCAAGATTTAATTCCTTTCACCCCTTTTGTACACACACACACACACACTCCCTCTCCCTCTCTTTTTCTCAACACGCCCTCACACCCCCCACCCCTCCCCTGTTCAGACCAGTCCATGTTTCGCAAATACATCACCCATCCTTTGGGACTGGTCCATTTTTTTGACATAGAGTTTAGTGATAAAAAACCTCATAGGGACATCAAAAGGGTGGGTTGGGGTTTTTTTGTGGGTTTTTTGTTTTGTTCCCGTGCAAATGCCCATGCATTGTGCAAAAGCGTCACTACCGTTCATTTCCCCTGGGACACAGACTGTCTGGTTCGGGGGGGGGGGTTTGTAAACTGTACTGGTAGTGGTAGCGCTGCTGAGGCCTTGCAAGGGGTGTGACAGAGCTCCAATAAAACTATTAAAAAAAACCCAAATGGGGAGACCATCACCCCTTCACCCCCTTCCCTTCCAAAAAAACAAAATCACCCCAAACCCAACACCCCAACATATCCAAACACACACAAAAAAATCACAGCTACTACTACCACCAGCCTCTATACACACACACACTCTCTCTCTCACACACACACACAATCTCTCTCTCTAACACACACAAGCACACACAACACACACACACACACACACACACCACACACACACACACACACACACACACACGCACACACACACGGGATAGTCTAGTGGTTAGCGTGATGCACTCGTGATCTGCTGACCCGATGTTCGATTCCCGTTCAAGAGGATTTTTCCTCCAGCGTTAACGTCAGTGCAGACTCCACTCTTCCCAAAAGTCCTTCCGATGAGACTATAAACCGAGGTCCCGAGTGCGAACGCACGCAGAGCATCTTCCGCACATGTTAAATCCTGTTCTGCTTTCTGGAAGAGTAGGCTATTGTGTGACGGTGGGAATGGATGACAAAAGTTACAAAAATGCATACACACAGGGACTTGATGTAAAAGAAGAAAGTACATGAGTGCTTCCTCCATTAACCTCGAAATAAAAGAATGATAAAATAAATATAAATAAAACACACACTGTTGTGTTAGTGTTTTGCCATTAGTCATCATCAGCGCTTGTGTCATACAGCCATAGTGATTTAAAAAAATATATTTGTGTGTGACTGTGTGTGTGTCTACTTTTGTCAATCAGCCAGTCAGTCTATCTGGCTCTGTGTATCACTGTCTGTCTGTCTGTCTGTTCACGCGCGCTCGCGTGTTTGTGTATGTGCGCAAACTGATTTTCATACTGGATGAAAAAAACCACATGAGTGCTAATTCTTTTATCCTGGAAATAACAGAATTAAAAATAAAATAAAGAACACACACACACACCAACATGCACTCACCCACCCACCCACCCACACACACCTAAACATCCCCCCCCTCCACACACACGCCACAAAAAGCAAAGGAGAACGACTTTGAGACCCACTGAACACATGACTGAAGAATTCAAGTAGGTAACGTTAGACAACGAAAACTGAAGTGATTTGGTCAGGTCACACGCTCCTCTGGTCTTGCTAAAACAATCCTACAAGGCACAGTGAGGGGAGGGAGAAGAAGAAGAGGCAGACAAAGGAAGAGATGGGAGGACAGCAATCGAGAGTGGACAGACATGGAGCTGAGAGACACCCTGAGGCGGCTGAGAGACGCGAGGACTGGAGAAAGGTGGTTGACAAAGCTTCGAAGGCGCCCCCCCAAAGGATTCGGAATCTGAGGGATTGGTGACGGAAATCTTACACTTCTGGATTCTTTCAAGGGAAAGCACCGATTAGGATAACGGTCATGAACCATAACTTGTGCAGCGAGCGTTTGCTGTAGTGGGGTTGTGCTGCAAGAATGGAACCATGAAGCCGAAAGGCTGCACACCGGTATTTTAAAAAATCGCTCTTTTTCCTTCTGTTTTTCTATGTGACTCTTATATTCATACCGCACGTACTAAGGCATCCAATAGAAATAAAAACCACTTTTTGTGAAAGACTAGCCTCTGACTCAAAACTCTTGTGATTTTGAACAAATTTGGTAGGTTTGAGATTAAAAAAAATTTTCAGCACACACTGGGTTTGTCGTCTGCTAGCTTCCTTACCACAAAATGCATGAGCGGGGTCAACGCTGTAGAAATACAGGGCAATCCTCATTTGATGGTTATTTCCAACTTTCTCGTGACTACCTGGTATTGCTCTATGTCATCAATCCCCAAAAAACAAGTGCACAGTCCATTTTCTCACGCTTAAAAAAAAAAAAAGTGAAGATCACCAACATTTGTTTCCCACTCGCACTCTATAGAAGATACTACATGACCCCCAAATTAATACCGGTGTGTAGCCAAAGGAGGAAACCTTATAACGGTGTGGTGAAGACCATTTGATTTCGATCCCACGGGTTCAGTCCAGCCTTCCTCCCCCATCCCTTGGACGAGTCCATGTTTCAGCTCCTCGCTTACCCTTCTGGGCGAGTCCAACTGACGCATTATTCAAGACCTTCCGTTCCCCAGAGGACAGTGCAATTGACGGAACTGTCAGCCCCTCCTCCCTTTCCCTCTACCAGTCAAATTTTACACTTCAGTCCATTTCCTCCCCTTCCCCCTCCTCTCTCTCTCTCTCTCCCTCTCTCTCACATGCACACACACACACACAGATGTACATCATTCATTTTTATGGCTATAAGTTTGGCATTTTTGGTTTGTCTCTTTTTTTTGTTTGTTTTTGTTTTGGGGGGGGTTATTTTTGTCTTTGTTTTTGTTTGATTTTGTGCTTTTTTCCCTTTTGTTTGTTTGGGTTGTTTTTGCGTTTTTGTTTTGGGGAGGGGGTTGTTTTGGGATTTTCTTTTGTTTGTTTTAATCCCCTTTGTTTCTACTGTGTGAGAGTATGAGTATTGGGTTTATTATTAAGATGTACTCCTATGGGCGGGGACTGGATGTAAAAAAGCACACGAGTGCTTATTCATTATCCTCGAAATAAAATAATTTGTCATTGTCATTCTCTCTCTCTCATTATATATATATATATATATATATATATATATATATATATATATCCCTAAGGGCCGGGACTGGATGTAAAAAAAGCTAATGAGTGCTTATTCATTATCCTTGAAATAAAAGAATTTGTCATTGTCTTTCTCTCTCTCTCACATACATATATCCCTAAGGGGGGACTGGATGTTAAAAAGCACATGAGTGCTTATTCGTTATCCTCGAAATAAAAGAATTTCTCTCTCTCTCTCTCTCTCTCTCTCTCTCTCTCTCCTCTCTCTCTCTCTCTCTCTCTCTCTCTCTCCCTCCCTCCCTCCCTCCCTCCCTCCCTCCCTCCCTCTGTCTCCAGTCCAATTTCCCCTTAAAGCTTAACCTTACCCTTTTCCTCTGGGAAACTTGGTTGTTACAAATCATTCATCATTAAAGCCTGAAGCCTACATGCAAACTGATCTTTTCATGTGCCAGCGTACATGCAATAGTTATGCACAAAACATCATGAAATCCCCATAAAAAAACACTTTCTAAACAGAGAAGTGTCACTGGGAATTTAAGCAAACTGTAAAACAGTCTGTGCAGGACACACTGAGGTCCTGCATGAAATGTAAGGAGGCCCTGAAAGGGATGCGATGAACCCCTATAGGGAACGTTCGCGATGAGGCCCTGAATAGGATGTGATAAATCCTTATAAGGAACGTTTGCAACGAGGCCCTGAAAGGGATGTTAATAACTCAAATTTATAAGGAATGTTCGGGATGAGGCCCTGAAAGGGAATTAATAAACCCATAATTATAAGGAACGTTTGGATTGAGGCCCTGAAAGGGATGTGATAACCCATAATTATAAGGAACGTTTGTGATGAGGCCCTGAAAGGGATGTGATAACCCATAATTATAAGGAACGTTTGTGATGAGGCCCTGAAAGGGATGTGATAAACTAAATTATAAGGAACGTTTGTGATGAGGCCCTGAAAGGGATGTGATAACCCATAATTATAAGGAACGTTTGTGATGAGGCCCTGAAAGGGATGTGATAAATCCTTGTAAGGAACGCTCGCGATGAGGCCCTGAATGGGATGTGATAAATCCTTATAAGGAACGTTCGCGATGAGGCCCTGAACAGGATGTGATAAATCCTTATAAGGAACGTTTGTAACGAGGCCTTGAAAGGGATGCAATAACCCATAATTGTAAGGAACGTTTGGATTGAGGCCCTGAAAGGGATATAATAAACCCATAATTATAGGGAACATTTGTAATGAGGCCCTAAAAGGGACGTGATAAACTCATAATTATAAGGAAGGTTTGTGATGAGGCCCTGCAAGGGATGTGATAAACTCATAATTATAAGGAACGTTTATGATGAGGCCCTGAAAGGGATGTGAAAAATCTTTATAAGGAACGTTTTGTAATGAGGCCCTGAAAGGGATGTTTGTGATGAGGCTCTGAAAAGGATGCGGTGAGGCCCTAAAAGGGATGTGATGAAGCCATGAAAGAGATGTTTGTAATGAGGCTCTCCAAGAGATGTGACAAAGCCCTGAAGGGGATGTGGTGAGGCCCTGAAAAGGATCCAATGAAAATCTGAGATGGATCTGAAATAGCCTGGAAAGGAATGTACAGAATTCCTGAAAAGGATGCTTTATGATGAGGTTCTGAAAGGGATGTGATGAGGTTCTGAAGAAGAAGAAGAAGAAGAAGAAGAACAACAACAACAACACCAACAACAAGACGAGGAGAGAGAAGAAGAAGAAGAAGAAGAAGAAGAACAACAACAACAAACATCAGCACCAACAACAAGACGAAGAAGAACAATAAAGAAGAAGAAGAAGGAGAAGAAGAAGAAGAAGAAGAAAAGAAGAAGAAGAAGAAGAAGAAGAAGAAGAAGAAGAAGAAAACAACAACAACAAAAAAAGACGAAGAAGAACAGAAAGAAGAAGAAGAAGAAGAAGAAGACAACAACAACAAAAACAACAACAACAAGACGAAGAAGAACAAGAAAGAAGAAGAAGAATAACAACTACTACTACAAGAAGAAAAAGAATTCAGAAGAAGAAAGAACAACAAACAACAAAGAAAAAAAGCAGAAAAAAACAAGAACGAAAAAAACCACCACCACCCCACCAATAACAAACAACAATGGTTACCACAAGAAGCAGTACTTAAGGAAAACTTGTCCTATGGTATATAATACAATACAATACAATATAATATAATATAATATAATATAATATAATATAATATAATATATGGTATATAATACAATACAATATAATATAATATAATATAATATAATATAATATAATATAATATAATATAATATACAACAGTAGAATGAACACCACAATACTTAACTAATCCTTCCCTGAAGCTGTGTAGTTTACACCACAGTCTTCAAAAAGGTAAAGGTAAAGGTGTCCCCATAACCTATATGGTCGTAAAGGAGCGAGGCATCAGAGACCTCAGCTTCTCCAGGGGCCAGCATATTGAGGGCAGCGGCGCCCATCTCCTCTCCCTCGCTGCTTTACCTTCCCGGACCCTAAAGAGGGCAGGTACCCATTGACAGCTGGGTGAACTGGCGGAAGGACTGTACTGAAACCAAGGCGCGCAAACG
>CM054168.1:2140048-2153186 GCA_028751875.1 Rapana venosa | reverse complement strand
GTGGGGTTTCCCCAGTTGGAGGGGTGCCCCTTTGCGGCCTTGGCTTCTACGTCCCCCCTCCTTTTTCACCCAGGTAAATGGGTACCTGCCCTCGTTAGGGTCAGGAAGGTAAAGCAGCGAGGGAGAGGAGATAATATATAATTTTTTTTGTTTTTCAAAAGCCTTTTACTCAACTGGTGGATATACATCCATTCTTCTCACACGTATAACTGAACAAAATTTTGATGACAATACGCGCACACCACATAAAAAATTTTAATCGACATGGATTCAGTAGTGATTGCTTTTTTTAAAGATTAAATCCATCACATATTTAAATTTGGGTTTGATGGGTGGAAGGAGGGAAGTAACGTTTGATTTTGAAAGTTTGCGGTATGGGGTTTTCACCTCTGTGTGTGGGTTTGTTTGTTTTTTTCAAATCAGCTTTTGCCAAATCAAACGCACCCCGAGTTTGAAGAATTGCAAAAACGCTTATTGTACTCCCTCCCGAAAGAGAGTTATTAGTGTTTTAATGGTAATATGCTTGTGCATTTTTGGGGGGAAGAGGTGGGGTGGGATGATGTACACTTGTATGGTTGATTACAGACATGTGATGTTGATTTTTATATTTTTTGTTAAAAAGCCAATAATGTGACAAATAACAAGAAATCTCGAGACTGCTCAAACAGCTGATGCCTAATTCATTTTGTGGATTTATTTTTTAATTTTTTTAATTTTATTCAATTTAGATTCGATAAAATTTTCAAAGACTTGAAATCTCAGTTTTGCTGATTTGTACAGCTGGTTTCGTTTATCATTAATTTTGTCTGTAAGCTTTTTCCCTATGGGTAACCCGCTATAGGGTAACCAACAATCTACTAGCCCTTCCCTCCGTATCACCCACTACTGGGTTATGGTAGGTACAAACATGCGCAGTGCACGTGTACTGGGAAATACAGATTGTCTCCCTTAATGTAGGGATAGCGTTAATCTTTATGAATGCGCTGTGGTCTTTCACCCACTTTAATTAAAGAGGCAGAGCATAATCATCAAAGCAATACACCTGTCAGCGTCATGAAATGTAGTCAGAAAATGGAGTACGGGATAGCTCAGTGGTCAGAGCACTCACTCGCTTTCCCCCGAGCTAAGGTTAAGCAGCGTCGAGCGTGGTTACCGCTTGGATGGGTGACTGTTTGCAGCGCCTTGGCTTCAGTACAGTCCCCCAGTTCACCCAGCTGTAAAACGAGTACCTTGCCTTCTTTTAGGGTCAGGGAAGGTAAAGCAGCGAGGGAGAGGAGATGGGCGCTGCTGCCCTCAATATGCTGGCCCCTGGAGAAGCTGAGGTCTCTGATGCCTCGCTCCACAACAACCGCATAGGTTATGGGACACCTTTACCTTTTATAAGCTAGATGGAGATTTTTTTTATTTTATTAGGAAATGTTTATTTGGGGTTATGGGTTGTGTATGTGTGTTTCATATCTGTATGAGTGAAGCAGGGACATGTTTGGGTTTTTTTGGTCCAAAATTTACAGGAAAATGTCTTGAAATCAGGGTGGCTATGTTGAAATTATGATAGTTAAAGTAAACTAGAAAATTGCCTTGATGTTTATTGTGTGTGTGTGGTGTGGTGTTCTTTTTAAAGCCAGGTGATAGTTTTTGAATAGCAATGATTTTTGATGTTCCAATGAAGCCTTGCTTTTTTTTTTTCAAGCAATAAACTATATTTTTATTATTTTTCTAAAAACTTTTTGTTTGAATTTGCCAGATTCTCTCCCCCTCTGCCGCTATTCTGTCTGTCTGTCTCTGTTGCTGTCTGTCCTCTGTCTGTCTGCATGCCTCTGTTTCTGTGTGTCTCTCTCTCTCATCTCTCTCTCTCTCTCTCTCCTCTCCCTCTCTCTTCTCTCTCTCTCTCACACACACACACAGCACACACACAACAACACCAGCACTCGCGTGCGCGCGCCAACACACCTACACACACGCCCATTTCCACCTCACCATTGCCATAGCATTAGGCAGGCAGCCATACTTTTCTTCAGAGATTTTTGTTTCCACTTTTCGTGGTGACAAAAAAGTTGTTATGCAAAGAGTATGTCATGGCTGAAGTACAATCACATGAAGTACAATCTCATGAAGTTCAATCTCATGAAGTTCACTCTCATGAAGTACAATCTCACGAAGCACAATCTCCCTCACGAAGTACAATCTCACGAAGTACAGTCTCATGAAGTGCAATCTCACAAAGTACAACCTCACAAAATAATAATAATATATGGAATTTATATAGCGCTGAAGCACAATCTCACGAAGTATAATCTCATGAAGTACAATACAATCTCATGAAGTACAATCTCACGAAGTACAATCTCATGAAGTACAATCTCACAAAATACAATCTCATGAAGTACAATCTCAATCACATGAAGTACAACTTCACGAAGTGCAATCTCACGAAGTACAATCTCATGAAGTACAATATAATCTCATGAAATACAATCTTATAAAGTACAATCTCATGAAGTACAATCTCACGAAGTACAATACAATCTCACGAAGTACAATCTCATGAAGTACAATCTCATGAAGTGCAATCTCATGAAGTACAATCTCACGAAGTACAATCTCACGAAGTACAATCTCATGAAGTACAATCTCACTAAGTACAATCTCACTAAGTACAATCTCACGAAGTACAATCTCATTAAGTACAATCTCACGAAGTACAATCTCACGAAGTACAATCTCACAAAATACAATACAATCTCACGAAGACAATATCGTGGAGTACAACCTCACAAAGCACAATCTCATGAGGTACAATCTCACAAAGCACAATCTCACGAAGTACAATACAATCTCACGAAGTACAATATCATGAAGTACAATCTCAGAAAGTACAATCTCATTAAGTACAATCTCACAAAGTACCAATCGCATGAAGTACAATCTCACGAAGTACAGTCCAATGAAGTACAATCTCACAAAGTACAATCTCACGAAACACAATCTCACAAAGTACAATCTCATGAAGTACAATCTCACGAAGCACAATCTCACAAAGTACAATCTCACGAAGTACACTCTCATGAAGCACAATCTCACGAAGTACAATCTGACGAAGTACATACAATACAATCTCATGAAGTACAATCTCACGAAGTACAATCCACAAAGTACAATCTCATGAAATACAATCGCATGAAAGTACAATCTCATGAAGTACAATCTTGCGAATACAACAATACAATCTCATGAAGACAAACTCACCAATACAATCTCACGAAGTACAATCTCATGAAATACAATCGCATGAAGTACAATCTCGCGAAGTACAATCTGCGAAGTACATACAATACCCAAACTCATGAAGTACAATCTCACCAAATACAATCTCACGAAAGTACAATCTCATGAAGTAAAAATCTTGCGAGTACATACAAAACAATACATGAAGTAAAATCTCACAAGACAATCTACGAAATAAATTTTCACTAAGACAATCTCATAAGTACAATCTATGAAGTACAATCTCATGAATACAATTCATGAAATACAAAACTCATGAATAAAAAATCTCACGAAGTATAATCTCAGAAGTACAATCTCACGAAATACAAACTCACGAAGTCAATCCTGAAGTACAATCTCACGAAATACAATTTTTCACAAAGTACAAACTCATGTAGTACAATCTCATGAAGCCAAACTCATGAAGTACAAACTCATGAAGTACAAACTCATAAGTAAAATCTCACGAATATAATACAATCTCACGAAGACAATCTCATGAAGTACAATCTCATGAAGTACAATCTCACAAAATACAATACAATCTCACGAAGAGAATATCGTGAAGTACAATCTCACGAAGTAAAATCTGACGAAATACAATACAATCTCATGAAGTACAATCTCACGAAGTACAATCTCACAAAATACAATACAATCTCATGAAGTACAATCTCACAAAGTACAATCTCATGAAGTACAATCTCACGGAGTACAAAACAATCTCACAAAAGTACAATCTCACGAAGTACAATCTCACGAAGTACAGTCTCACGAAGCACAATCTCATGAAGTACAATCTCACGAAGTACAATCACAGGAAGTCCAATCTCACAGTACAATCTCATGAAGTATAATCTCACAGTACAATCTCATGAAGTCCAATCTCACAGTACAATCTCATGAAGTACAATCTCATGAAGTACAATCTCATGAAGTACAATCTCACGAAGTACAATCTCATGAAGTACAATCTCATGATGAAGTACAATCTCATGAAGTACAATCTCACAAAGTACAATCTCATGAAGTACAATCTCATGTAGTACAATCTCACGAAGTACAATCTCACAAAGTACAATCGCAACATAACATTGTCAAAGCATAACCACATGTAAATGTAGAGACCTTGAAGCTTGCTGACTGACATCAATGCCAAACTTCCCCTCACCCTGCCGAAGTGATAACCTCTGTGTGTGTGTGTGTGTGTGTTGGTGTAGTGTGGGGTGTGGTGTGTGTGTGTGTGTGTGTGTGTGTGTGTGTGTGTGGTGTGTGTGTGTGTGTGTGCGTGTGTGCGTGTGTGTGTTCCGCGCTCGTGTTTGAAAGTGTGTGTGTTTTGCTTTTTTTTTATTCTTTTATTCGAGGACAAGGGAAATAAGCATTTATGTGTTTTTTTGCATCCAGTCCCCGGGTTTTGTAATTTTGCCATTGTTCCCAGCGGAATCAATGGCCTCTCTTACGAAAAAGGGGGGAGGAACGCACGCGGAAATCTTGCGCATACTTAAATCCTGTCCGCTTTTCGTAAATGGCCATGGTGCCGGCGGTGGGAACAGATGCAAAATTTAAAAAACCCAAACCACGGGGACGGATTAAAAAAAAAAAGCACATAAGTGCTTTTCCATTATCCCCCGATTAAAAGAAAAAAATTTAAAAAAAACAACACAAAAACACCACAAACACACACACCCCACAACACACAAAAACACACACCCCAAAAAAACACACCCACACCACAAAACACCAATACCAACAATACCAAAAAAACCCAACTCCAAAAAAAGGAAAAAAAACCCCAAACCCCATACAAAAAAAATCCCCCCCTACAAACCCCCCCCCACCCCCCCCCCCCCCCCCCCCCCCCCCCCCCCCCCATAAACCCCCTCCCCCCCCCCCCCCCCCCCCCCCTCCCCCACCACCCCCTCTTTCCTTATTTTAAATTTTCCAATTTTCCTTTGTTTTTCCTCCCCTTTTAAAAAAAAAAAAATTTTTCCTTCCTTTCCCTTTTCTCTATCTCTATTCCCCCCCCCCCCCCCTCTCTCCCTCTCTCTCCTCCTCTCCTCTCCCTTTTTTCCCCTTTTTCCTCTCTCTTTCCCTTTTTCTCCCCCTCCCTCCTCCCTTTTTCCTCCCTCTCTCTCTCTCTTATATCTCTCCTCTCTCATCTCCCTTTCTTTCATCTTCCCTCCCCCCCCCCTCCTCTCTCTCTCCCTCCCCCTCTCCTCTCTTTTCCTCTCTCTCTTTCCCCCTTTCTCTTCTCTCCCCCCTTTTCTCTCTCCCCCCTTTCTCTCTCTCTCTTTTTTCTTCTTTTCTCCTCTCTCTCTCTCCTCTCTCTCCCTCCCCCTTCTCTCCCCCCCTTCTCTCCCCCTTTTTCTCCCCTCTCTACCCTTTTTTCTTCTTCCTCCCCCCCTCTTCTCTCCCCCTTTTCTCCTCTCTTTCTTCTCTCCTCTCCTTTTTTTCTCTCTTCCCTTAAGGCAATGCTACACGTTATCTCCTGTGTTAAATCGATAGCTTTCAACTAAAAAAAATTTGACTCCATTAGTTACTGGGCTGTTTGTTTTTCTTGGTTCTTTTTTTAATCTGTCTCTCTCTCTCCCTCTGTCTGTCTGTCTGTCTCTATCTCCCCCCCCCCCCTCCCCTCTCTCTCTCCCCTCTCTCTCTCTCTCTCCCTTACCCCCCTCTCTCTCCCCCCTTTCTCTCTCTCTCTCTCTCTCTCTCTCTCTCTCTCGCCTCTCTCTCTCTCTCTCTCTCCTCTCCTTCTCTCCCCTCCTCTCTCTCTCTCCCCTTTCAAGGGAAAGCCTACACGTTTTAATACCTGTGTTAAATCGATAGCTTTCAAACCCAAAAAATTAAACACATTAGTTTACTGGCTGTTTGTTTACTTGTTTTTTTAAAATCTGTCTCTCTCTGTCCCTCAGTCTGTCTTCCCCCCGTCCTGTCTCTCTCTCTCTCCCTCTCTCCATCCCTCTCCTCCACCCTCTCCATTCCCCTCCCTCTCTCCTCTCTCTCTCTCCATCTCTCCCGCCCCCTCTCTCTCTCTTCTTTCTTTTCTCTCTCTCCCGCTATCTCCCCTCTCTCCCTCCCCCTCTTTCCTCCCTCACCTCCTCTCTCTCTCTTCCCTCCCCCTCTCTCTCTCTCCCACCCCCTTCCCCCTTCCCCCCCCTCTCTCCCCTATATATCCCCCCTCTCCATTCCCTTCTCCTCTCTCTCCACCCCTTCCTCACCCCACTCTCTCTCTCTCCCTCCTCTCTCCCCCTCCCCCCTCACTCTCCCTCCCCCCCTACCCCTCTCTTTCCTCTCTCTTTCTCCCTGTCTTTTTGCCTCTCTCTCTGTCTCTCCCCCCTTTTCTCTTCCCTCTCTCCTCTCTTAAAAGGGGAAGCCTACAGCGTTATTCCTGTGTTAAATCGATAGCTTTCAACAAAAAAAATTTAAAAACCAATTAGGGGTTTTTTTTTTTTTTTTTTTTTTTTTTTTTTTTTTTTTTCCCCCCCCCCCCCCCCGTCTTCCCTCCTCTTCTCTCCCTCTCTCTCCATCCCCCCCCCCCTCCTTCTCTCTTCTTCTCCTCTCTCTCTCTCTCTCTCTCTCCTCTCTCTCCATCCCCCCCTCTCTCTCTTTCTTTCTCCTCTCTCCGTCTCTCTCTCTCTCCCTCCCCTCTTTTCCCCCTTCTCTCTCTCTCTCTCTATTCTCCCCTCCTCTCTCCCCCCCCCTCTCCCCCTCCTCTCCCTCACTCCATCTCCCCCTCTCCTCTTTCTTCTCTTCCTCTCTCTCTCCCCCACTCTCCCCTCCCCCCCCCCCCCCCCCCCCCCCCCCCCCCCCCCCCCCCCCCCCCCCCCTCCCCCCCCCCCCCCCCCCCCCCCCCCCCCCCCCCCCCCCTCCCCCCCCCCCCCCCTCCCCCTTTCCCCACCCCTCCCTCCCCCCCCTCTCCCCTTTTCCCCTCTCTCCCCTCCCCCCCTCCCCCCTCCCCCCCCCCCTCCCTCTCTCTCCTCCCCCCTTCCCCCAACCTCCTTTTCCTTTTAAAAATTTCCTTTCCCCAAATCTCGTTTTTTCTTTTTTTTTTTCCCCTCCCCTTTCCCGCCCTCCTCTCCCCCTTCCCCCTCCCCACCCCCCCCCCCCCTCTCTCCCCCCCCTCCCCCCTCTCCCCCCCCCCCCCCCCCTCCCCCTTTTTCTCTCTCACCCTCTCTTTCCCCCTCTCCCTCTCTCTCTCCCCTCTTTCCCCCTCTCCTCTCCCCCTCTCCTCTCCCCTCTCTCTCTCTCCCTTCTCTCTCCATTCCCCCTCTCTCTTCCTCTCTCACCTCTCTCTCTCTTCCTCTCTCATTCCCTCTCCCTCCTCTCCCCCCCCCCCCCCTTTCCTCCCCCCCCCCCCCCTCTCTCTTCCCCCCCCCCCCCCCCCTCTCTCTCCCCGGGCCATGGGTACAGCGTTATGTGCATTTTTTAAAATGATGGTTTCAATTTTAAAAAAAAATTGAACATTTTCCAAAGGGGGATTTTTTGCTTACTTTTTTTAATCAAGCTTTTTAAAAAAAAAAAAAAATTTAGACGGGGGTTTGGTTTCATTTAGTTTGAGAGACGTAGGCAAAACAGAAAAAGTGGGGCCAGGTTGGGTGCGTGTTGTGTGGTGTGTGTGTGGGTGTTTGTGTTTTTGTTTTTGGTTGGGGAGTGTGAGTGTGGCCGTGATATCCTGTACTGTTTTGTGTGCAAGACAACAAAAAACATGCCTAAAAAAAAGAAGAGAAGAAGAGAGAGAGGAAGAGAAAGAAGAGAGAGAGAGAGAGAGAGAGAGAGAAGAGAGAAGAGAGACGCTTTAAGCTTTAACTTTTATTGTCATTGCCCTACTACCCTTTTGAAAGGGGGAAACACAAATATGTTTGGAAAGAAAAATAAAAATTTAAATACTGATTAATACAATTAATTTTTGCAAAAAGAAACATCCATCCCAAAAGCAGACAATTAAATGATAACTTTGGGGTCTGTACATTTACAAATCACCTATTTTCATCAAAGAAAAAAAAAAAAAAAAAACTAAATCAAAAACAACTTCGAATCGACCACCATTCAAATTAAAGTATTAATCACCTTTTTTTAACTCTGCTTACTTGGAATACATTGCCTTTAAGGACATATCATTACATATTATAAAATTGGGCTAAACATGGCTTTCAAATTTTTGTGCTTCTGAATAAATTAGCTACAGATTTAATTACATTTTTCGTTTTTCCAGACGAAAAAATAGAGATAAAATCTGGACTTTCTTTTTCTTGAACTTACGAAATTATGTTTTTCGTAACTTTCATTCCTTTTACATTGAAAACAAAAAATGAATTTATCATCAACAGTATAACCACATAATATTTTAAATTGGCCCTTTGGGCTTCCATTTTAACCATCTTTTATTACTTTAAAAACCCAGTGTTCTAACCTAACAACATTTCCCTCCATTGTATAACTTTTGATAAAAAATTTTTTTTAAAAGCAATTAGAAAAAACCATATTTTTATTTTTCTTTAAAAAATCTGGTGAGTTTTTTTAAAAAGAAAATAAGTATCTTTAAAAATTAAAAGAAATACCCTTTTTCCTGGCTCCATAAATCCCAACCACTGAAAAAACTTTTTAAACTTGTTCCCATTTTTCCCCCCAAATAAACGTTAATTAATTTTCGTAAATGTTACATAACTTTTTTAAAAGTTTCAATGTTTTAACCAATTTTTTTGAAAAATTCTTATATAAAAAATTTTGCTCCAAAAAAATTACACTTTTAAAAAATGAAAATCCCCCTTTTAAAAACGTTTATCCCAAATGTTAAATTTTTCCTTCTATTTAATATTCCCCATACCAAAGGGTATTAAGCAGGAATACTTTTTGGCCCAAATAATTTTTGGAATGGGCCCCTATGGACAGTTTCAATGTTTTTTAGGATTTTCTATACACCTTTTTCCCCTTCCTAAAATTCCTCCGCAAAAAACTAAGTTTTGTTAAAACTCACCAAATTTATACGTTTTTTTTTTACTAGCTTTTCCAAACAAAAATTTTTCACAAAGATAAAGCCCCCCCCATTCAAAAACAAAATTTTTTTATCCATTTCTGATAAATAAAATTATCTGCCTCCCTTTTAAGATATTTCTGTTTGCCCAAATAACTACAAAAAAAATAAATTACAAAAAATAAAACAACCCGGTTACCAAAAATTATTTTAATGGGGTTTTCTTTCCCACCAAGAAATTCATTTTAAAAAAAAAAAAAAATTTTTGGGGGCTAAAAAAAAACCGCTATTTGGGGGCTTTTAAAGAATTCTACAATTTACGACACCCCTTTTTCTGTTTAAATAGCCTACCAATAAAATTTTTAAACCATTAAAAACCTTTTTTTTCTTAATTCCCAAATTTTTTTTCTATAAAAAAATAACCTTTCAAAAAACAAAACAAATAAATTTTTTACGGCAAAATTGTTTTGAATGAAAAGAAAAGAATTTTACTAAAATCTTATTTCCTCAAAACCCCACTTGCTCTTTTTCATTTTTTTCATTAACTGATTATTCTTTTCGGGGTATAAAGTTTCTTAATCAGGGGGGGGTAAAACCCGCGAAACCCTTTTAAATCCCCTTTTTTTCTTTATTACTGTTTCGCCCATCGGAAATCCCCTTTTTTCAAAACGTTTAAATAACGAACAAAAAAGAAAAACCAAAGGCTTTTTTTGAGCTTTTCCCAAAATTAACGGGGAAACAGGGCCCCCGGGGGGGTTTTTTTAATAAACAAAAACCCAGGGGGAAGGGGAGAAAAAAGGCAAAAAACATTTTGAATACTCCACACCCGGCGCACAAAAAGCAAAACCAAAAAGAAAAACCAATTTTTGAAAGAGATTTAAAACAGGCACAACGGCGAGGCCCCCAGCGTTTTGGGGCCAAAGAAAAGCCAAGGGGGAAAAGCCACAGCGAAGGCGGAAAAGGGGACGGTAAAAAAACCCCCGGTTTGCAATTTTTTTTTTTTGGGGGGGGGGAAAAAAAACAACCCCGAAACAAACCCCAAAACCTTTTTTTTCCCAAACCAAAACCCAAAAAACCCCCCCCGGGCAACCACAGCCCCAATATTTCCCAAAAATGTTAAATTTAACTGGTTCAACAATTTTTTACCTTTCCCAAAAACCAATAAAACATTTTTAAATTCTAGAACCGAAATAATCCCAAACCCCTCCTCCTTTGACACTAAAATCCCTCTTTTTTTCCTAAAAAAACATTCCATAAAACCCCCCCAACCCCAAAATAAAACATAAAATCTAGAAAAGGGAAAATACATAAGTCAACCTTAGAGACACAAAGGTATTTTCCCCCCCCACCCCCTACTCCACAAATCATTCCAAAAAAAATAAATACCCAAGGTCCTTTTCTGCTCTTTAAGGGCCCACAAAAAAAAGGGTTCTTTTTAAATCATATCCCAAATAAATAATTTTCTCATTAATTTTTTCCCTAAAAGGACACCTCCTAAAACAAAAAAAAGCGCTTTTTAAAATAAAATTTTCTAATAAAAATCATTTTTTATTTTTTCATTGTAAAAGGAATTTCTAAAATTACACTACAAAATAAATCTTACAAATTTAAAAATAAAATTTGATTCAAACAATCGTTGTCACACTCTATTTCAATTTCTTTAGGGTTTTTTTTCAAAGACTTTTTTACTAATAAAGCACCCTCCAAAAATTTCCTCCAGATGTGACAGTTTTTGACCGGGGACAGGGAAATTTTAAAAAAAATCTGGAAAAACACCACTGTAATAAAATTTAGATCAAAAAAAGTTTCAGTGGGGGCCCAAAAAAATCGAACTTATTTACTAGTTTAAAAAGGGAAACATTTTTTAAATTTGTGTAAAGTTTTCAATTAAAAATTTAAAAATGTCCATTCACTTGGATGGCCGGGCCGTCCTAGCCTTTCTAAGCTGCTAGCCGCGGACCCCTGCGACTGTCTTGCTTCACTGCTCTTTGCCCGAGCAACGACTTTCGCGGCGGTTACGCAGGGAATCCCGCATCCCCGTCTGCTGGGAGGACAAGGGGCCCCTCACTGCTGCACGCCCCCCACGGCATAGACACGCCACGTCACAGCGAGGGGAATCCCCCCCAAATATTTTAAACACCTTTAAATCCCCCCTTCCAAAGCCCCCCCCACTCCTCCTTTTTTTCACCCCCTTTTTTCCCTCCACGAGGGGGGGAGAAGGAAAGGGGGGGCCCCGCCGTTCCTTTCTTCCGTCCTGCCAGGGGGGGCCCCCCTCCCGCGTCAGCCCCTCTGCCGGGAGGAAAAGGGGGAAACCCCTGTTGACGGACGGGGGAGGGGGACAGGGTGGAGGCGCTGCCAACCCCACCTCCACCCCTCTCGTAGGGTCGGGGGTCTGGGGGCCTGGGCCCCTCACCCTCGCCCCCTGTGGAAGTAGTCCCTGCCCTCCCGCGTGTGCAGCCACCACGGCCTGGGCCCTGGTCAGGGCGTTGGCCACCCACAAACCGCTGCCGCAGCTTCTCCTCAGTCCCTGTCCGTTAGAATGGACATTTGTCTCGCCCCTGCTGAACTTGGCACATAGGCCTGGGGTGTCCACTCGTGCCTTCCTGTTCGGGGGCCCGGCTATGGGTCCATGTCCCCAAAAAACCTCGGTTATCCACACTGTCAGCACGTCGATGACTGACGAGCACAGGTTTTTATTGGACTCCCGTCATTTTCTATAACCAAACACTCAAATTTTCCTTCTTGAAAATTTTTTCCCGCCCTTTCCCTGTCTGCTTTTTTAAATGTTCAATTTCTGTTTCACTCACTGATTATCGGCAGTTTTTTTACACCTCTCGCTTTTGTTCCTTTCTCAAAAAACGGTAGCTTTATCATGTCTGTACTGCCCCCCCAACTCTCTCTGATCCCCTCCGTCCCGTCACACCTCTGATTTAAATTTCCTCACACTGTTTTTGTGACTTTCGAAGTTCATTCTTGATTTCGCCTAAACATCTGACACACTATTTGTTCTAAAACTGGGGCTGTAGACCTCATTGATTGCTATCATGTCCTTAGCGGTGTGTTCGTCCTATGGGGTGATCTGTCTTTTTCCTCGGGCTGCCTCCATATTGGGTCCTGGGGTTTGTTTTTCCCACTCGCCGCTAAGCAACACCTACTAGGAGAGGGCGGGGTGTGTAACAAAAGGGCCCCGAGAATCACGGGGGCCCTGCAAAGCCGCAACAGCCGGCCCCCTGTCCTGCACGCTCTTCGTCATCCATGCCATGTTTTTTCCTTTTTGGGAATTACATAATTCAAACCAATACAGAAAGATGGACAAATTCATCAAAGTTTTCCCGTTTTTGGGTGTCATCATAATACAGCGGCCCAAAACACACAAAACCCACAAGACATCCCCGTTTACAGGGTCCCCCCCTGTCGGTGTTTTTACACCTTTCACATCGGTAGACATTTTTTTTACAGCAGGGGGACCACGTTGACTTTTTGCCACAAACCCCAATTTCACCCTCCCATCACCAAGTCCACCATTTTAAAGTCTTTCAGCACAGGTTCATTGAATTACAACACAATAGCATCTGAAACACTCCTCTACCGACCGGGACCACAACCAACCACACTTTACAGGGGACTGGGCCCCTCGGGCGCCCTGTTGTATCTCCCCCCCCGAAGAGAGAAAGAGAGAGAGAGAGAGAAGAAGAGAGAGAGAGAGAGACAGACAGACAACAGACAGACAGACAACAGACAGGCAACAGACAGACAGGGAACAAGAAAGACAGATGAGACAGAGACAGACGGGGGGGGGGGGGAAAATAACAGACGACACGAGGTAGGGAAAATACATAATACATTTTTTGATTTTTTGATATAGATAGATAGAAGACGGATAGAAGATAATAGATAATG
>CM054168.1:2129236-2132048 GCA_028751875.1 Rapana venosa | reverse complement strand
CCCCTGGATTCCAAATTTAGTTTCCCCTTCCCCAAAGTCCCAATGGAATTTTAAAAAAGGCCCGGGGAACGCACCAAACATCTTTCGCCCCTTAAAATCCGTTCCCTTTTTGTAAGAGTAGCCATTGTGTCCGTGGGACAGAGAAATTTACAAAAAACCCCATACAACGGGGGCGATGTAAAAAAACACAAAAGTGCTTATTCCATTATCCTCGATATAAAAGAATTTAAAAAAAACATCCCCCTTTTCCCACCCCCCCACAACCCCCCCCCCCCCCTTTTCCCCTCCCCCCCCTTTCCCCCTTTCCTTTTTGTTCCCTTTTTTCCCCCCCCCCTTCCCCCCTTTTTTTTTAATTTCCCTTTCGAGGCCCCTTTAAAATATGTGAAAAAATGGATTTCAACTTTCCCTTTTATTCTGGATGATGGGCCCTTTCACTTTTTTTTTTTAAACTTTTCCCTTCCCCTCTCTCTTCTCTCTCTCCTCCCCCTCTCCCCCCCCCTCTCTCTCCCCCCTCCTCTCTCCATCTCTCCGCCCCCCCCCCCCCCCCTCTCTCTCTTTCCCTTTTTTCTCTCTCTCTCTCCCTCTCTCTCTCCTCTTTTTCCCTCTCTCCCACCCCCTCCCCCTTCCCCCACCCCTTTCCTCCCCCCCTCTCTCCCTCTCCCTCCTCTCCCTCCCTCTCTTTTCCCCTCTCTCCCCCCCTCTCTCCCTCTCCCTCCCCTCTCTCCCTCTCTCTCCCCCCCCTCCCCTCTCTCCCTCTTTTTTCTCTCTCTCCTCTCTCTCTCTCCTCTCTCTCTCTCTCTCTCCTAAAAGGGCAAGCCTACAGCGTTATCCCTGTGTTAAATCGATAGCTTTTAAAAAAAATTAAACCCATTATTTTCGGGGGTTTTTTTACTTGGTTTTTTTTTTTAAATTTTCCTCCTTCCCCCTCTTTCTGTCGTCCTGTCTGTCTGTCTTCTCTCTCACTCCTCTCTCTCTCTCCTCTCTCTCCCCTCTCTCCCCCCCTCTCTCCCTTACTTTCTCTCTCTCTCCGCTCTCTCTTTTCCCCCCCTCCCCCTCTTTTCCCCCACCCTCTCCCCTTTTCTTCCCCCCCCCTCTCTCTCCCCCCTTCCTCCCCCCACTCTCCTCTCTTCCCTCCTCCTCCTATTTTTTCATTTCCTCCCCCCTTCCTCCACCCCCTCCCCCCCCCCCCTCCCTCTCTCTCCCCCCTCTCTCCCCCCTCCACCCCCCCCCCCTTCCCCTTTCCCCCCCCCTCTCTCCTCCCCTCCCCTCCTCCTTGCTCCTCTCTCTCCCCCTCTCCCCCCTCTCTCTCCCCCCCCCTCTCTCTTCTCTCCCTTCTCTCTTCTCCTCTCTCTAAAAAACCCAATGCCAAACCTTTTCCTTTAAATCCTTTCCTCAAAAATTAAAAAACCCATTTTCTCTGTTTTTTCTTTATTTTTTTTATTTCTCTCTCTCCCCCTTTCCTCTCTCTCTCTCTCCCCTTTTCTTTCCCCCCTTCTCCTCTCTCTCTCTCTTCCTCCCCCCCCCTCCTCTCTCTCTCCTCCCTCTCTCCTCCCCTCTCCCCCCCCCCCCTCTTTCTCCTTTCCCCCCCCTCTCTCTCCCCCCCTCCTCACCTCCTCTCCTTTTCTCTCCCCCCTTTCTCTCTCTCTCTCCCCCCCCTCCCCTCTCTCCTCTCTCTCTCTTTTCTCCTCCTCTCCTCTCAAGGCCCAAACCCACAGCTATATACCCGTGTTAAATCGAAGCTTTTTAAAAAAAAAATTAACACCATTAGTTATGGGGTTTTTTTTTCTTGGGTTTTTTTTTATTCTGCCCCCTTTTCTCCCCTTTTGTCTGTCTTCCCCTTTTGGTCTCCCTCCTTCCTCCTCCTCCTCTCTCCCCCTCCCCTCCCCTCCCCCCCCCCTCTCTCCTCTTTCTTTCTTCTTCTCCCCCTTTTCTTCCCACCCCCCCCCTCTTTCTCCCCCCCCCCCCCCCCCCCCTTCTCTCCCTTTTCCCTCCCCTCTCTCCCCCCCCCTTCCCCCCCTCCTTCTTCCTCTTCCCTCCCCTCCCCCCCCCTCCCTCTCCTCTCTCCTTCCTCTCTCATTCCCTCCCTCCTCTCCCCCCCTTTTCCCCCCCCCCTCTCTCTCTTTCCCCTCTCACCCTCCTCTCTCTTCATCCCCCCCCCCCCCTCCCTCCCCCACTCTCTCTTCTCCTCTTCCCCTCCATTCCCCCTCCCCTCTTCCACCCCCTTCCCCCCCCCCTCTCTTCCTCTCTTCCTCCTCTCACCTCCCCCCCCGCTCTCCTCTCTCTCGGGCCCTTTGGGACAGCGTGATGGCATTTCTTAAATGTGGTTTTCAAATTTAAAAAAAAAAAAAAACCTTCACTTTCGGGTGTTTTCTTCTTTCTTTAATCAACTTTAAAAAAAAAATTTTTTAGATTGGGGTTTGGGGTTGCATATACAAAACTAGTGCTAAACATGAAAAATGTCCAGTGTTGTGGGTTTTGTGTGTTTGGGTGTTGGTTTGTGTGGGAGAAGGGGAAAAAGAGAAGACAGAAAAACGACAATTAAGTACATAAAAACAACAACAGGGACTGGGCAATTGATGTAGATAATTATAAAGATATTTCTGATAAAACAACAAACCAGAACAGACAACAATCAAGTACATAAACAGACAACAGACAAGTACAAAACCACAGACAACAATACTAACAGGGCAACAACAGACAAGTACATAAACCAAAAACAGACAAAAAGACAAGAAAATAAACAGACAAACAGACAAGTACATAAACAGACAGACAGACAAGTACATAAACAGACAGAAAAGCAGACAGA
>CM054168.1:2111736-2119236 GCA_028751875.1 Rapana venosa | reverse complement strand
ATAGGTAGATAGATCTATAGATAGGTAGATATATATAGATAGATAGATAGATAGATAGATAGATAGGTAGATAGATAGATAGATAGATAGATAGATAGATAGATAGATAGATAGATAGATAGATAGATAGATAGATAGATAGATAGATAGATGCCAGCTTTGGATCCGTCATTCTGATTTTTACCAACAAAATCATCACAAGAAAACACACAACAATCATAATTATATCTTCCTCTTCTCCTCCTTCTCTTCCACCTCCTCCTCCTCCACCCCCTCCTCCTCCTTCTTCTTCTTCTTTGCATTCTTCATCTTTGCATTATTATTCTGCTCTTTTTTCTTCCTCTTCTTATTCTTCTTTCCATTTTTATTTGCTTCTTCTTTCTCTTCTTCAACTTTGTCTTTGCTTTCTTCTTCTTCTTCTTCTTTCTTCTTTCTATACTCGTCTTCTTCTCTTGCTTCTTTCTTCCTTTCTTCTCTTCTTCTTCTTCTTCTTCTTCTCTTCTTCTTCTTCTTCTTCTTCTCTTCTTCGCATTCTTTGCATTTTTCTTCTTCTTCTTTGCATTCTTCATCTTTGCTTCTTCTTCTTCTTCTTGCATTCTTCCTTGCATTTTTCTTTGCATTCTTCTTCTTCTTCTTCTTCTCTTCTTCTTTCTTCTCTTCTTCTCTTCTTCTTCTCTTCTTCTTCTTCTTCTTCTTCTCTCTTCTTCTTCTTCTTCTTCTTCGCATTCTTCTTCGCATTCTCTTCTTCGCATTCTCTTCTTCTTTGCATTTTTCTTCTTCTTCTTTGCATTCTTCATCTTTGCTTCTTCTTCTTTGCATTCCTCCTTGCATTTTTCTTTGCATTCTTCCCTTTTTCTTCTCCTTCTTCTTCTCCTCCTCCTTCTCCTCCTTTTTCTTCTTCTCCTTCTTCTTCTTCTTCTTCGCAATTCTTCTTCTTCGCAATTCTTCTTCTTCAGAATAATTCCTCTTTTTCAGAATTCTTTTTCTTCCTCAGAAATCGTCTTCTTCTTTGCATTCTTCTTTGCATTCTTCTTCTTCTTTGCATTCTTCTATGCATTCTCTTCCTTTTCCTCCTCCCCTTTTTTTTTTCTTTCTCCTTTGCAAAAATTTGCATTCTTTTTCTTTGCATTCTTCTTCTTCTTCTTCTTCTTCTTCTTCTTCTTCTTCTCTTCTTCTTCTTCTTCTTCTTCTTCTCATTCTTTTTTGCTTCCTCTTTTTCATTCTTCTTTACATTCTTCTTCTTCTTCTTTCCTCGCTTCTTCTTTGTCTTTGCCTTCGTTTTCTTCTTCTTCTCCTTCTTCAAATTCTTCTTCTTCTTTGCATTCTTCTAAAGCATTTTCCTCCTCCTCCTCCTCCTTCTTCTTCTTCTTCTTTGCATTCTTTGCATTCTTCTCCTTCTTCTTCTTCGTCATCGTCGCAGCAACTATTGTTGTCTGTCATATGAGCCAAAATGCGTTGCGCTGCCGTTAAGCGCCTGACAAACGAGGCCCAGCACATCCAACTTCGGCATGGGATAAATTAATTTTGTTATCTTTCAAGTCTTTCTGGGGTGGGAAAAAGAAAATATGCATCAGGAGAATGAACCAAGAAGTACAGAAAAACAGACAAGAAGAAGGTGGTGGTGACAAGAAAGAAAATAACAAGGCAGAAACAAAGACTTGACTTGACTTATGCCTCTTGGTTCCTTGGGGAACATAGGGCTGCAACAACACCCTTCCCTCCAACGAACTCGGTTTTGGGAGATCCTCTTCAGCTCGGCCCATGTCATTCCGGCTGCCTTTGTATCTTCGTCAACAAAGGGAGGGATAGAAAAGAGGGAATTCCTAGCACAGAATTTCCAGAAGGTGGGGATGCTATTTATAGTGACAGCCACCCCCCCCCCCCCACCCCTCCCCCCATCCCCACCCCTAAACCCGAGGGTTCCCGCGGGAAGTTTTCCCTATTGATGTCACAAAATAAACGTTTTGTACAAACTTGCCCTCCAGGGACCCAGACATAACTCATTTGCGTATGGCTTGGAATATGGACACATGCACGCGAGCATGTGCCAGCCAGTGTTAATAAATAATAATAATAATAATAATAATAATAATAACAAGAAGAAGAAGAAGAAGAAAAAATGGAACTTCTACAGCGGTATATCTTGCAAAGACAAATCAAAGCGCATACATTCAAACCTAATCTGACACAGTCATGCAAATCAATGATGATAAATAGCCGACAGTTTAAACAAACAGATATTAGTTACAAACATGGTGCGCTGCAGACCAAAATCTATGAAATAAACTTTCAATAGTCAATGTTTTTCAAAAGCACACACACACTCACACATGTCGTATACTTTAGCAGGGTGATAGGACATGGGTTAGTGAAGGTGGGATAGTTCTGATATGAAACAGGAGGGGGGGAGTCTTAGGTTTGAAATAAATATGTCTTGAGGCTGGATTTCAAAGTGTCATAACTAGGTTTCTGGCACACAGAAAAGGGAGAGGGGAGTCATTCCAGGTCGATGGACCCGAAATAGAGAAAGAGCGGCGGCCAACGTGGAAATTTGGGTTTAATCTAGGGATTCGTAGGCACAAGGTAAACTGCAGCAGAGCGGAGGGAACTTTAAGAGTGTACAGGTTAAGACATTCACAAAGTAGGAGGTTACAGAATCATCTGTTCGTTTCCCAAAACCTTGGCTATTTATTATTTTTATTCATTTATTAATTTAAACTTTTTTTCGAAGAAAGGGAAAAGTACTCGTGTGTTTTTTTTTTTTTACATCCACCCCATGTGTATGCAGTTTTGGTCAATTATTTTGTCATCCGTTCCCCGGCCACCTGGAAAGCGGGAAAAGGGTAAAAAACGTGTGCGCGAGATGTTCTTGCGTGCGTTTGCAACACAGGCCTCGGTTTATAGTCTCATCAAGGACTTTTGGGGAGAGTGGATCCTGCACTGATTAACTCCGGGGAAAAAAAACCCCTTGAACCCCGGGGTTTTGGGTTTGGGCTGTCAATTGGGCCCCCCCCCCCCCCCTTCCACCCCCCTGGCAAAACACCAAATTTAAATTTTTTCCTTTTCCCTTTAATCCTGAAGAAAGTTAAAACCCAAAATTTTTTCCTTTTCTAAATTCTTTTTAAAAAACCCAAAATAATTGCACATCGAACATCTCCCAATTGTTTTCTCACAGGGCTTAATACAAAGGGAACAAAAAGGGAAAGGAAACTTGAAAGACCTAACCAAATAGGAGGGGACCGGGTTAAACTTTTTTAAGGAAACAAGAACCGCAAAAAAGGGGGGTTTTCAAAAACTTTTAAAAAAAATTGTTTTTTGGGGGGGGGGGTTTTTTGGTTTCTGGAGGTTTTCTTCATGATTTGAAGTACCCTCCAAAAAAACCACCCCCCATTTTTATTTTTTCTTTTAAAAAAACCGGGGTTTTACCAAATTGAAGGGGGCCTCCTGGTGACCCTTTTTCCCCCCAGTTAAGGTTTCAATTGACCTTTACCCATGGAGGGGACCGTTTGTGCCTTGGCTTGAAAGGGCCTCTGTTAAACCCAAAGCTTTAAAGGGGTCCCTTGTTTTGGGGGAAAAACCGAGGGAAAGAAGGGGGCCCCCCCCAATATGCGGCCCAAAAAGCTATTTCGACCCTCTTTTTCCCAAACACTGAATTTTTTTAAACATTTTTTACCCCCAAAAACCCGTTTTTTTTTTTTTTTTTGTCAAGTTTTTTGACAAAAAACCTTTACATATCATTTTTTTTTGTCTCAAGTCTTTTTGACAAAAACCCTTTTAAACATTCATTTTTTTTTTTTCCCCTTTTTTAAAGTCTTTGGGACACAAAGCTTTTTTTTTTTTTTTGTCTCAAAGTTTTTGACACAAATTTTTACCATATTTTTTTTGTCTGCAAGTCTTTAACAAACGATTACCTTGACACAAACGTTTTAATTTTGTTTTTGCTGCAATCTTTTGACAAAACCCCCTTTACCAATTGTATTTCTTTTGGTCTGCAAGTTTTTTTGTTGTTGTTGTTTTTTTTACAAAAAACACTTTACCATTTATTTATTTTGTTGGCCCCTTCCCAAGCTTTGACACAACGCTTTCCATGTAATTTTTTTCTTTAGTTTTAAAAACCAACACACACAACACCCCCGCTCTACCATTTTTTTTTTCTGAAAGCCTTTCAAACAAAACTTTTTAAAACCAATTATTTTTTCTGAAAGTTTTTCCCTTCAAACATTTCCCATTTTTTATTTAGCTGAAAGTTTTGGTTTATTTTGCAAAAACGCTTTTCCATCAGTGTGGCATTCCGGGTATTTTAAAGGGGAGTGACTGATCAATAATGTCCTTTTTGCAATCAAAACTTGGGGGGGGTCATTGTCAATCCCTCCCTTAAGTAGCAAGCATTCCTCCCCTCTCTCTCCCCTCTCTTCCGTAAATGATTTTCTGGGAGCTGAGAAAGGTTTCCCCTATGGTCATAACTCTGCACAAACATATACTGTGGGATCAGCTTGGGTTTTTTTCCCCAAACACAGTGGGGGTTGGTGTGTGTGTGTGTGTGGTGTGTGTTGTGGGGTTGTTTGTGCGTGTGTGGTGGTGTTGTGTGTGTGTGTGTTTTCTTTCTTTTTATTTAACGTCGTTCAATCAAAGGGGCATTAGCCCAAAAATAAAAGGGTTTCAATATATAGGAAATTGTGTGTGCTGTGTTTGGGGGGGGGCGTGCGTGCGTGTGTGTGTGTGTGTGGGTGTTGTGGGTTTGGTTGTGTGGTGTGGTGGTTTTTTTTTTTTCTTCTGGGTTGGTTTGGGGGTGTGTGGGGTGGTGGTGTTGTGGTGGTGTGGTTGTTTTTTGTGGTGTGTGTGGTTTTCTTTTTTTCCCCTTTTTTTTAACTTTTCAACAAATGATATTAGCGAAAAAAAAAGTGTTTTTAAATTTGAAACTTTTTTTTCGGGTTTGGGTTGGGTTTGTTTTTTTTTGTGTGTGTTGTTTTGTTTTTTCTTCTTTAATTTAAAATCTTCAATCAAAGGATTTAACAAAAAAAAGGTGTTACAAATAAGAGAAATTTTGGGGGGGTGGGTTCTGGTGTGTGGGTTTTTGGGTTTTTGGTTGTTTTGGTGTTGTGTGGTGTGTGTTGTTTGTGTGTGTGTGTGTGTGGTTTTTCCCTTTTTTTTTTTTTTTGTTTGTGTTTGAAAAATGTGTTTTCAAATTTAAGAACGTGTTTGGTGTGTGGTGGTGTGTGTGGTGTGTGTGTGTGTGTGTGTGTGTTGTGTGTGTGTTGGGGGGTGTGTGTGTGTGTTTGGGGGGAGGGGTGGGGTTGTATTTTTTCTTTCTTTAAGTAATCTGTTTTAAAGGGGATAATTTTAGACCCAAAAAAAAAATGTTTTAAATAATAAGAAGTGGGGGGGGTGGGGGGGGGGGGGGGGGGTGGGGGGGGGGTGGGGGGGGGGCTTTCCCACGGCACACAATCCACTCTTCGAAAACGGGAAAAGGTTTTAACGTGTGCGAAGATGTTCTCGTGCTTGGCACACGGGGGGTTTATAGTCCTCCGAAGGACTTTTGGGAGGTGGATCTGCACTGGGTGTAACCTTGGGGAAAATATCCCCCTTTAACGGGGGAATTGAAAAGGTTCACGAATCATCACTCAAAAACCCGGGGCTTTTGTTTGGGGTGTGTGTGTTGTTTGTGTGGGTTGTGTGTGGTGGTTTTGTTTGTGTGTGTTGTGTGTGTGGTGGGTGGTGTTGGGGTGTTGGGGTAATGGGTTTGGAATTTAACCGGCTTTTCAAACATACTTTTTGATTGTTTGGGTTTTTGGTTTTTGTGGGGTGGTTTTGAATTGGGGGGGGGGGGGGGGGGGGGAAGGAGGAGGAAAAGGAAAGAAAAGAGGAGGGAGAAAGCCCAGAAAAGAGGGGGAAGGAGGAAAAAGAGGGGAAAAGGGGGGAGAGAAGAAAGGAGAGAGAGGGGAGAGGGGGAGGGAGAGAGAGAGAGGAAAAGGGGGAGAGAGGAAAAGCGAGAGAGAGAGAGAGAAAGGAGAGGAGGAGAGGGAGAGGAGAGAGAAGAGAAAGAGAGAGAGAGAGGGGAGAAAGGAGAGAGAGAGGAGAGAAAAAGAAGAAAACAGACAACAGACGACAGAAACAGAGAAAAAGTGAAGAGAAGAAGAAAAAGGAAGGGAAAGGGAAGGGAAAAAAAGGAAAAAGGGGGAAAGGGAGGAAGGGGGAAAAGGGGGGAAGGGGGGGAGGGGGGAAGGGAAAAAAAGGGGGAAAAAAAAAGGAGGTTTGGAAGGAAGAAAAAAGGAAGGAAGGAAGGAAGGGGAAGGAAGGAAGGAAAAAAGGGAAAGGAAAGGAAAGAAGGAAGAAGGAACAAATAATGCAAAGTATTTACAGGTAGGGGCAGGTTCTGACTTTGAGATTCTGAATGATTATAAAAATTTTAAAATTTCCCTTTCTACCTTTAAATCATAATTTGTTTCCCCGCTTTTGAAATTGCGTTAAAAAAAAAAAAAAAAAAAAATTTCACCACCCACACCCAAACACACAAACCCCCACACCAAACCCCAAAAATATTTATATATATATATAAAAATAAATTTAAATTTTATTATATAATATATATTTAAAAAATATATAAAATATTATATTAATTCAAAACCACTTTCTCTTTCACTCCCTGTCTCTCTTTATTTTTCCTTTTCTTTGTTTCTGTCTTTTTGTCTGTCCTCTCCTTCTGCCCCTTTTTTTTATCTACAAACTCTTGTCTCTTCTCTCTCGATCTATCTTATTTTTATCTGTCTGTCTGTCGTTGCTTTTCCTCTCTCCCCTTGTTTTGGTTGGTTTGTGGTGGTTGGGGTTGGTTTTTGGGGGTTTTTGTTTTTATCGTTTTTTTGAAACATTGTTGTTTTTTACCTATTATACTCAGGCAAGGTAGGTTGTTAAAAAAAAAATGTCAATACTTAAATGTAACCCTTGGGAATAAAGGTTCTTTCCTCCCCTCCTCTCCTCTCCCCTTCTCTCTTCTTCTCCCTCTCTTTCTCTCCCCCTCTCTCCTCTCCTCTCTCTCGATCGCTGGCCCCCGCTCCCTTCCTTTCTGTTTTTTTCTGTTGTCTTTCTCGTCTCTCTTCTTTTCTGTTGTTTTTTGGGTTTTTTTTATGGTTTTTTTTTAGTTTATTTTAGATAGACCTACCCCGGGCAATGGCAAGGTTATAAAAAAAAAAAATCCCCACTTTCTGTAACCCTTGAAAAAAAATTTTTCTCTCTCTCTCTCTCCCTCTCTCTCTCCTCTCTCCTCTCTCTCTCTCTCTCCCCTCCCCTCTCTCCCCCCCCCCCCCCCCCCCCTCCCCCCCCCCCCCCCCCCCCCCCCCCCCCCCCCCCCCCCCCCCCCCCCCCCCCCCCCCCCCCCCCCCCCCCCCCCCCCCCCCCCCCCCCCCCCCCCCCCCCCCCCCCCCCCCTTTCCCCTCTCTCCTCTCTCCTCTCTCCTCCCTCTCATCCCTCCCCTCCTCTCCTCCCCCCCTCTCTCTTCTCCTACTC
>CM054168.1:2090243-2111236 GCA_028751875.1 Rapana venosa | reverse complement strand
CAACAAAACCAAACACACACACAACACACCCCCAAAGACACGCACACCACACACAACAACACAGACAGACGACACAACACACACACACACACACACACACACACACACACACACACACACATACACACACACACACGGGGGACGGGATAGCCCCTAGTGGTAAGAACATTGGGCGCTCGCAATCTGACAACCCGGGTTCGATTCTCGTTCAAGGGGATATATTTTCCCCTGGAGTTAACTCTATTCTCCCCAAAAGTCCTTCCGATGAGACTATAAACCGAGGCCCCGTGTGCGAACGCACGCAGAACATCTTTGCGCACACGTTAAATCCTGTTCCGCTTTTCGTAAGAGTAGGCCATTGTGTGCCGGTGGGAACAGATGACAATTTACAAAACTGCATACACACGGGGACTGGATTAAAAAACCACATAAGTGCTTATTCCATTATCCTCGATATAAAAGAATAAAATAAAAAAATAAAATCTCTCTCTCTCACTCTCTCTCTCTCTCTCTCTCTTCTCTCTCTCTCCCCTCCTCTCCCCTCTCTCTCTCTCTCTCTCTCTCTCTCTCTCTCTCTCTATCTTCTCTCTCTCTCTCTCTGTCTCTCTGACTCTGTCTCTCTCTCTCTCTGTCTGTGATTTCATCATTCATTTCTGTACTTATAGTTATAGATGGAAGATGAATGAGTACATGTGTACGTGTAACCATACTGTAAGTCAGTACACGTGGAAATGTTTCCCTAGTTTTTCTTTGGGTTTCTTTAGTTTTGTTTTGTTAGGGTTTTGTTTTTTGTGTGTTGTGGGGTGGGGTGGAGGGCGCACACACACACACACACACCCCCACACACACCCACACACACACACACACACACACACACACAGACACACACAAACACTCACACACCCCCACACACACACACACACACAAACACACACCACACACACACACACAACACACACACACACACACACACACACACACACACACACACACCACACAACATTTCTTTCTTTCTAAAAATAATCATCCTCGTCTTCATCGTCGTTGTTGCCTTCTTTATCAGCATCGTTTTCATTATCGTTATTGTCGTCATCATCATCGTCATCATCACCATCATCATCGTCGTCATCACCATTATCATCACCATTGTCGTCTTCATCGTCATCACATCGTCGTCGTCATCACCATCGTCATCATCATTACCACCACCATCATCGTCGTCGTCGTCGTCATCATCATCATCATCGGTATCATCATAATCACCATCATCATCACCACACTACACCACACCACATCACACCACATCCACCACACCACACCACACCACATCACACCACACCACATCACACCACATCACACCACACATCACACCCACAATCACACCACACCACATCACACCACATCACACCACATCAACCACAAGAGAGGGGGGAGGGAGAGAGGAAGGGAGGGAGGAAGGAGGGAGGAGAGAGAGAGGGAGGGAGGGAGAGAAGGAGAGAGAGGAGGGAGGGAGGGAGGGAGGGAGAGAGGGGAAACACCAGAGCTTTGACAGATACTCTATAGTTAGACTACGGGGAGGGATGGGAACCCCAGACCTATGACGATATACTCAATATTTTAGACTAGATTTTGGGAACCCGGGGAAGATCGATAAGGGGCCCTAGAGGAAAAACCCCCTCCCCTCGAAAGCCGAAGCCCGGATGCGCGGGGCCTACTTGCCCCCGGGCCTTAACGGCGCAGCGCGACGCGTTTTCGCTCATTTTAAAAACCAGACAACAAAATTTTCCTGTCTGAGCGTTCGACGAAGAAGGGGGAAAGGAGGAAAAGAAAAAAAAAGGGAATAAAAAGAAAAGAAAAAAAAGAAGAAAAAAGAAAAGAAGAAAGAAGAAGAAGAAAAAAAAGAAGAAAGGAGGGGGGAGGAGGAAGGAGAGGGGGAAAAAAGAAAAACCAACAAGAACAAAAGAAGAAGAAGAAGAAAAAAAAGAAGAAGAAAGCGAAAAGTCCGGGTTTCCGAAGTGGCGGGGGTTTTGACCCCCTTTTGGGGCTCAAAACTCCATCCCCCCCCCTTCCCCCAACCTTTAGACCAGGGAGGGGTTTGGTCTGGATACTAAGCCCTTTCGATAAAACCGAGGCCCCGTGTTTTTCCAACTTTAATTTACGCACGTAAAAAAACCCTCAACAAAAAAGCTCCCCCAAGCAAAAATTCTGTATAGAAGAAAAAACCCCCACCTGAAAGGGGAAAAAAATTTCAGTTTGCGACAGGAAAACAAAGAAAAAAAAAAGGAGTGGCGCTGCCTTGTGGCGACAAGCGCCTCCCCTGGGGGTGGGAGGGGGGGGGGGGGGGAGGGAGGAAGGGCAGCCCAAATTTTTTAACTGATAAAAATCTGCCGTGATTTAAAGGGGCTAAAAATCCCCTCCCCTTTTTTGTGGGTGTTTTCCTTTTTTTATTATCAATGGACCAAAGGGCCCTTAGGGCCAAAAGAAAAACCCATCACTTGGCGCTCTTTCTTTTTCCCTTTCTATAAAAATTGAGTGTGCCCTCTGTCCCCAAGTTCTGTCTGTCTGCCTTTTCCTTTTTCTTCTGTCTGTCCTCTCACCTCTCTCTCCTCAAATCTCATCTCCCCTCCTCCTCTCTCTATTTATCTATCTATCTATCTTCCATCTTTTTATAGAAATATAAAATATATATAGAAATAAAGTAAACAAACTTTATAAATATAAATATATATAATATAAAATTTATATAAATATATAAAATAATATATATATATATATATATAATAAAAATATATATTTCCCCTTTTCCGGCCCCCCCCCTTCCCCCAACCCCCCGCCCTTCCCAACAACACCCCCGCACCCCACACACACCCCCCCCAACCCCCCTCCCAACACAACAAAAACACCACCACAAAAAACCACAAAAACACCCCCTCCCCCAACAAAACACACACAAACCACAACCACCCCCACACCCCCACACACACCCCCCTCCCCCAACACACACACACCCCCACCCCCCCTCATACACCCCAAACCACAACACACACACACACACACAACACCCCCCAACCCCCACACACACACACAAAACAACCCACACACACAAAAACCCCCCCAACACCCCTTCCAAAAACCCACAAATACACAACACACACACACAAACACAACCCCACACACCCCCACACCCCACCACACACAACCCCCCCCAACCCACACACCCCAACAACACCCCACAAAACAAAACACCCACACACACCACACCCCCAACACACCCCCCAACCACAACACACACAAAACCACCCCAAACAAAAACACAAAAACAAAAACACACTAACACACACACACGCCACACACACACACACACACACCACTCCCCCCAACTCAACACCCCAACCCAAAACCCACCCACACACACACACACACCAAAAACACAACCCCAAAAAAAAAAACCCCAAACAAACAACCCCCAAATTCAAAATTTTTAAAACAACCACAACCAAAACCCCCTCCCAAAACCCCAAACCAAACAAAAAAAAAACCCCCTCCTCCCCCCCCCCTCCCCCCCCCCCCCCCCCCCCGGGGGTTCAATTGTCTTCAAACCAAACCCCCCCATAAAATATTTAAAAAAAGTCCTTTCCAAATTGGGGGGTTTGGAAGGAAGGGGGCGGTTTTCCCCTTTAAGGCAAAATTTTTTTGGCCAATCCACGACCATAAGGGGTTCTTTTTTCCCCCTTCCCCCCTGGCCAAACCGGGGCCAATTTTCCCCCCTTTAAATTTTTTACCCCTCCCCCTCCCTTTCCCCCTTTAAAATTTCCCCGGCCCTAAAAAAAAACTTTCTTGAAAGGAAAAAAAAAATTCCCTCCCCCCCCCCCCCCCCCAACCCCCCCAACCCCCAAAAATTGGGTTTCAAAGTGGGTTTGAAAATAACCCCCCAAAAAAACTAAAAAAATTAAATTCTAAAATTAACTCTTCAAAAAAAAAAAAAAATAATTTTAAATTTAAATTTTTAAAATAAAAAGAAGGGGGGGTATTTTGGGGGAAAAGGTTTTTGGATAAAAAAGAAAAAGAGGGAAGAAAAAAGAGGAAGAAAAGAAAGGAAAAGAAAAATTCCTGGAAATTTGCAAAAAAGCCATTGAAAAACCAAAAAATTGAACAGAAAAAAAATTCCCCCAACCCCCCCCAACACCCAATTTAAAAAAATTTTAAAATTAAATTTATACTTTAAAATAAAAAATTTTTTAATATTTTTAATAATAAAACCCTTTTCTTTTTTCTCTCTCATCCCCAAAAAAAAAAAAAATAAAAAAATAAAAAATAATAAAAATTAAATAAAAAAAAAAAATAGAAATATTAAGTAAAGAACCCCGAAAAGAAGAAAAAAAGAATAAAAAAAAAAGAAAAGAAAAAAAAAAAAATTCAACCCAAAACCCCTTCAAACAACAGAAACCATAAACAATTTTTAAAAAGGGTTTTTAAAAAATAAAATTCAAACACACACACACACAAACACACACAAAACACACAAAAAAAAAAAAAAATAAGAAAATTTCTTAATATAAAAAAATATAAAAATTTAATAAGCCCCCCCCCCGCACTCACCACACAAACACACCCCAAAACAAAACAAACCACCCCCAAAAAACCACCACCCACACACCAACAACACACAAAAAACCCAAAAAGGGGAAAAACCCCAACACACACTCCAAAACCCCTATAAAAAATTTTAATTTAACAAACACCCCCTAAAACCACCCCAAAAACCAACCACACCCCAACAACACAACAAAAACCACACAACACGCACCCCCCACACAACACACAACACCCACACCCCCCACCCCCCCAACAACATCAACACTTTTAAAACGAAGTGTTTTTTTAACTTTTTAGAAGGGAAGGAAAAAAAAACTTATATACAAAAAACCACAAACACCCACCCCAACAAAAAACCCAACAAGGGGACAAAACCCAAACCATTTATTTTTTTAAACACATTTTTTTTAAAAATATCCCATTACTTAAAAACGTTTAAAACCAAGAACGCCCCAAAAAAAAAAAAAAAAAGATTCAAAAACAAACAACAAATAAAACACACACCCAAAAAAAAAAAAACACACAAAAACAAAAAAGAAAAGAAACAAAACAAAACCTATTTTAAATTTAAGTTTTAAAAAACACTTTTAAACCCCCCACAAAAATTTAAACACAAAAACACACACACAAAAAAAAAAAAGTTTGGGGAAAACAAAAAGATAAAAAAACAACAAAAGAAAAAAAAAACCACACAACAAAAAAATTAAAAGTAAGTGACCTTTAAAAAATTTGGTTCTGGCGCCAAGAAGTTGGAAAGGAAAAAAAAATTTTATTATAAAAAAATTAAAACTCCCCCAATAAAAAGAACAAAGGGGGAAAAAAACCCAGAACAATTATACCAAACCCTTAAACATTTTGAATTTAAAAGGTTATTTGAAAAAAATCCACGTGCTTAAAATTCAAACCCCTTTAAACCCCATAATTTTTAACTTTTTTCCCTTTTCCCAAAAGTGGCGGGTGAAATAGAAAAAACAAATAAAAAAAAACAACAAAAAACACACAAAAACAAAAACAAAAAAACACACAAAAAACAAAAAAAAAAAAAACAAAACACAAAAAAAAAACACCAACCAAAAACCCCAAAAAAAAACAAAAACCAAAACAAAACAAAAAAAAAAAAAAGAACCCAAAAAAAAAAAAATAAAAAAAAAAAAAAAAAACAAAAAAAAAAAACCCAAACAACAAATAAAAAAAAAAAAAAAAACCACAACCAAAAAAGGGGGTAATTTTGGTTGTTAAAGTAGTGAAGAAAATTATAGAAAAACGGAGGGGTCTTGGTATGAAATGGGTATGCTTGAGGAAGTTTTAAAAAAATTTTAAAAATAATTTTAAAAATTTAAAAAAACCCTTCCCCCAAAGAGAAAGGGGGGGGGGGGGAAAATTTCATATCAAAAATCAACCCCACCATCGGAAATTCCCAAAGTAAAAATAAATCCCCTTTTCAACCCCCCCCCTTTTAAAACCCAAACCTTTTTTCCTTTTTCCCCTTTGACACGGCCACCCCGGCCCCCCCGTTTTTTAAAAAAAAAAAAATTTTTAACAAACAACAACAAAAATAAAAAAAAAAAAAAAAAAAAAACAACAACACAAAAACAACAAAACCCAAAAACAAAAACCAACCAAACAACAAACAAACCCCCCACCAACCACCCCACCCCCCCCCCCCCCCCCCCCAACCCCCAACCCCCAAAACAAAAAAAAAAAAAAAAAAAAAAAAAAAAAAAAAAAAAAAAAAAAAAAAAAAAAGCGAAAAAAAACCCAAAAAAAAAAAAAAAAACCAAAAAAAAACAAACACAAACACCCAAAAAAACAAAAAACAACACACAAACCCAAACCCCCACACACCAAACCCACCACCCCCCCGTACCTGGAATTTTCCCCCCTTTTTAAAAACCCAACCCCCCAATTTTATAACCCCCCCCAAAAAAACCCCCTTATTTGAAAAGGCTCCCCTTTCCGCCGTAAATGAAAAAATCCCCCCCCCCCCCTTTTAAAAAAATTTGGGGGGGGTGCCCCCCCCCCCCCAAAACCCTGCCCCCCCATTCCCCCCCTTTTTTTCCCCGGTTTCCTTTCCCCCCCCCACCCCCCCAAAAAATTTTTAAAAATTCCAAAAACCCCCCCCCCCTTTTAAAAAATTTTTAAAAAAACCCCCCCCTCCTTTTTAACCCCCCTTTCCCAAAAAAACTAAAATCCGCCCCCCCCTTTTTCCCGTCCCCTCCCCCCCCCCCCCCCCCCCCCCCCCCCACCCCCAATCCCCCCCCCCCAAAAATTTAAAAAAAAAAAATCTCCCTTCGGCAATTGCCTGCAAGGCCTAGCAGCGCAACCCGGCAGCTTGTGAAATTTTTTTTTAAAGCCCAATGCCAGCCCCGGGAAAAATCTAGGGGCGGATTAAAAAAACCCATCTGCTTTCCCCCAGCCAAGTTAAGCGCTCGAGCGGGCCCCCAATTGGAGGGGTTGACCGTTTTTGCCCCAAAGGCCTTGGCTTCAAAACATTTCCCCCCAATTCACACCATTTTTAAAGGGGTTACCGGGCCCTCTTTGGGGTCAGGGAAGGTAAAGCACGGGGAGAGGAGATGGGCGCCGCGCCCTCAATATGTTTCCCCTAAGAATTTGAGGTCTCGACCCCCTTCCCCTCAAACGCCCTTATGGGTTTTGGGGATTTCCTTTACCCCCCCTTTTACCTTAACATAACAGACAACAATAGTTGTTTGCCCTGAACGTTCAAACGAAGAAGAAGATTCTATCCTTTTCTCTGCCACGCAAAAACCGAGGGGTTAAGACAGCTGACTGGCTTTTCCCAGGCCCCTTTGAAGTCGGGGGTTCAAAACTGGGCAGGGCCCTGTGGAATTAAAGGGGGTTTTTTTTTTTTTCTTTTTTTTTTTCCCGATCTCCCAGGTCACTTCGAGTGCAGCCCTTGCAGTCCCCCCCCCTTTTAATTCCTTTTCCCTCACACCAACAACACAAGACGGGAAAGCATACACACACACACACCCCACACACACACAAAAAAACACACACACACACCCCCACCACACCCACAAAAAATGGTTTTTTTTTTTTTTTTTTTTTTTGTTTTTTTTTTTGGGGGTTTTTTTCAAATTTTATTTTTTATTTTTTTTTCCCCCACAAAAGTCCCCAACACGATGCTATTTTTTTTAACCTTTTCCCCTTTCCACCCTTCCTCCCCCTTTCTATAATTTCCCCACTAAAACTTTCTATTCACTCGTCTAAAATCATTTAGAGTGAACAGGCGTTAAATTAAAGACAAAAACAACAACAACAACACACACACAAAACCCACAAACCCACACAAAACACACACACCCCACACCCCCAAAAAAACACACACACTAAATATATATATAATATATATATATATATAAAATATTAATATATATAAAAAATATATATTATAATATAAAATGATAAAACATCTCATCCATCCCCATCATCTCACCCTCATCTGCTCCCATAACCCCCCCCGGGGGTGGGGGGGGCCCCTGCAGTGACAAAACTTTTGAAACCACTGCTCCATTTGCGGCGGTTGGGGAAAGGGGCACTTTTTAAAAACCCTACAAATATAAACACACACACTTTCCCCACATACAAAACACATACACCCACACATACACACATAACACACACACCAAAACACAAAAAAACCACCACACACACACCCCACACACACACAACACACATTCACAAAAACACACACACAAAACACACCCCAAACACCCCACACAAAACACACAACACACACACACACAAAACACACACACCCAAAAAAAACACACAAAACACACACACACACACACAAAAACACACACACACAAACACATATTTGCGGTAAATAAAAATTCGGGTCGTCTTTTCCCCCCGGGCACCCAAGGGCCAAACTTTTTCAAAAACCCGGAAAAAGGAATTTAATTTTGTGCGCAAATGTTCGGCGGCTTTTTCGCGCAGGGGGGCCCTCAGTTGTGTTGTGTGGGGGTGTGTGTGCGTGGGGCGTGTGTGTGGGGTGTGTGTAAAGAAGAGAGAGTGTGTGTAGGGGTTGTTTTTGTGTGTTTTGTGTGAGTGTGTGTGTGTAGGGAAATGATGTAGGGTGTGTTTTTTGTTGTTTTTGCGTTTTTGTGTGTGGTGTTGTTTTGTGTGGGGTTGTGCGCGCGCGCGCGCTGTTTTTTAAATGTGTGTTTTTTTTTGGGGTTGTGTTTGTGGGGTTTTTGGGTGTGTGTATGTGTTTTGGGGTTGTGTGTGCGCCCCGCGCGCGCGCGCGGCGTGTTGTTTTGTGTAAATACATGCCGCATTAAGGAATTTTTTTTCCCAGGGACATGTACAGGTCCAAAAACAAACTTTTCCGTTTTTAAAAGGTGTGATGAGAGACATCTGTCAAAGCTGATTTTTTAAATTTTTTTAAAAAAAAATTTTTTTTTTTAAATTTATCACTCCTGATAAACCTAAAGCCGCATTCTTTCCAAAAAAACAAGTAAAAAGGGGAAAATAGAGAGAAAACCCCTCCAAAAAAAAAAAAAAAGGGGAAAGCAGACACAGACAGACAGACTGACTTTGCCCAAGAGCCCGTGACAGTCAGAGACAGATTGACACACACACACACACCCACACACACAAACACACACACACACACATATTTAAAATAAAATATATATAAAAAATTTATTATTAAATATAAAAATATATATATAAATAAACACACACACACAAAAACACACCCACAACACCCAAAAAGCAAATTGTTAAAAAAACCCCCCCCAAAAAAAAACCAAAAGAAAGAAAACAAAACAGACAGACAGATTTTGACAAGAGACAGGCCCACCCCAAGCCCGTTTGGGACGCACAAACAAAACCCCAAACACACACACACAAAACCCCACACAAAAAAAACCCCACACACACACACACCCCAACACACACTGACACCCACAAAAAACCAAAAAACCCAAAAAAGCAAATTGTAAAAATTAATAACCCCCAAAAAAAAAAACAAAATGGGCAGACAGGAAAACATACAAGAGAGGGAATCGCTAATTTTCACATAAATTACAATTTCGGGAGCGCTACCACCACCCACCCCCTTCTCCCTCCCCCCCCTCCCCCCCTTCACCCCCTCCCCCCCCCCCCTCCTCCCCCCCCCCCCCCTCCCCCTTCCCCCTCCCCCCCCCTCCCCGCCCCCTCGTGTCCGGCCTGTTTTTTTTGCAGTAATGAGTGCCCCTTGGGGTCAGTAATTTTCCCCCCCCAAAATTTTCGTTTGGGTCATTGTTCTGTTGTTGCTCACACAAAAACCGTTTTGGGCCGAAACGTTCTCCGGGTTCCCCCCCTTTTTCCCCTTTTTCTTTTTCATACTCACACGCGCGAGCGCCCCTTTGCGAGCGCATGCAAACCCCAAAAGCACAGACCCCACGGCACATGCGCATACACGCCACCCCAAATAGACACAAAATAAAACACAGACATAACCCCTACAGCTACCGCACAAAAGACACACACACACAGGCACCCCTTTTTCCCCAAAACAAAACAAAAGCAAAAACGAAACGCATACACACACACACAAAACACAACACACAAAAAACACTACAGGGACGTTGGGTTTCCCATTAAAGGGGAATTTTCCCCGGGAGTTAACACATGCAGACTCCACTCTCCCAAAAGCCCTTTTGGGATGAGACTAAAAACTGAGGCCCCTGTGCGAACGCACGCAGAACATTTCAAACCCATGTAAATCCTTTTCCCCCTTTCCCGGGAAGAGAAAGGCCCATTTTTTTCCGGGTGGGAACAATGACGAATTTATAAAACCGCATACACAGGGGGAATGGATTAAAAAAGCACTTAAGGTTTTATTCCATTACCCCGAAAAAAAAGGGAATAAAATGGAAAAAGGAAAAAAAAACATACAGACAAACCCCAACACATGCATACAACATACTTACATACACATACACATACATACATACATACATACATACCCTCACACACAACATACATACATCCATATAAAAATACATCCCATACAAACATACATACATACATACACACATACATACATACATACACATACTTTACATACTTAAAATCCCTACATACAAAATACAAACATTTTAACATATATCCCATCATACAGAAGAGAGAGAAAAAAGAGGAGAGAAAAAGGGGAAAAGAAGAAGAGAGAGAGAAGAAGAGAGAGAGAGGGGGAGAGAGAGAAAACACCACAGACAAAAAAAACACCAGAAGAGACCCCTACACGCACGCCGCACACACCCCCACACTTTACATACATACATAATACATACAAATACATACAAAACATACATACATACATTTTATACAACATACACAAACAATAAAACATACATACACCCAAAACATACACACACAATACACACATAAATACATACAAACTACATACATAAAAACATACATACATACTTTACAAAACATACATACATACATACAAAAAATACAAACAAAAAAACGTCCCTACATACATAAAATACATCCCTAAAAACATACATACATAAAATGCATACATACATACACACATACATAAACTACATACACACACCACAAAACAAAACACCTACACCCCACAAATACATACATAACATACATACAACACACATTACAAAACTTTAACATACAAACAAAACACACACATACAAAAATACTACATAAAATAAAACACACATCCCTAAAATACAAAAAAAAACATACATACAACATACATAATACAAAAAAACATAAACACCCACACAAACACACAAACACACATACATACAACATAATCCCAACAAACATATATACATCCCATACAGCAACATCCCTACACAATACATACTACATACTTTCTACATACTACACACCCCATCACACACCATACATACACCACATACATACATCATACATACACACACTCAAAAAACACACATACAACCAAAACATACATCATACATACAACATACATACATACATACAAAACAACAACATACATCCCTTTACATACATAAAATACATAAAAACCATACAAACATAAAACATGGGGGTTTAAAGAATGATGCGCTTTACGCTCGTGTTTTCTGCCCGGGGGTTTTTCGAATCTCTTTCCCATGGGAAATTTTTTTTCCTCATTTTTTAAAAATCAGTGGCCGACCCCCACCTCCCTAAAATTCCTTGGGAAAGAACTTAAACCGAAGCCCCCCGTTTGCGAACGCACGCAGGAACATTTTGCGAACATTTTAAAAACCCTTCCGTTTTTGGGAAGAGAAAAGCTATTTTCTTTGGGTTTGGGAAACGATGCCCAAATTGATAAAACCGAAACACACGGGAATGGTTTGTAAAAAAACAAACAAAGCGTTTAATGCATTTTGGAAGAATGGGCTAAATGTGGTGGGGGGAAACAGATGAAAAATTTTTTAAACAAAACCGCAAAAAAACGGTTTTTAAAAAAGAAAAAAAAAAGGGAAAAGCACATGAGTTTTTTTCCCGTTACCCCTCGAAAAAATAAAAAAAATTACAAAAATTGAAATAAAAATAAAAAAAATAAATAACACACCAACACAATACAACGTAATCCAACAAAGACAACACACACACACACACTTACACAAAAAAAACAACACACACACCCCATTTACACAAAAAACAAAAAAAAACCACAAACACACAAAACAAAAACAACACAAACCCCAGACAACAAACAACACAACACAAAATAACACACACTTACAAACACTCACACAAACACACACAAAAAAAAAACACACACAAAAACACTTACAAAACACTTACACCCCCAACACAAAACACACTTAAAACACCCTTACACAAAAAAAACCACCACAACAACAAACCCCCCAAACAAAACACAAACACAACCTACCACATCAAACACACACTCATACACACACTTCCAAAAAACCACCACACACACACAAAAACAAACACCCGAAACTACAAAAAACCCCACAAACAAACACAAAACAAAACACCCAACACCAACACACACACAAAACACACACACACATACACACTTACACAAACACAACACAAACAACAAACACACAACACTAACAGACACACACCTACACGCATTTTACACACACAATCTCACAAAAACCACAAAAACAAACACAAAACAAAAACCCTTTACACAAAACAAACACAACACACCCAAACACACGCAAAAACAAAAAAAACACACACAAAAAACACACACACAAACAAACAACAACAAAACACACACAAACACACACACACAACAAAAAACACAAAAAACACACAACCCCAAACACACACATACCAAACACAACCAAAACACAAAAAACAAACCCCAAAAAACCCTTAAAACACCCCAACACACACACACAAAACAACACACACACAACACACACACCCAAAAACCCAAACACACACACAACATTCGGCGGTGGATGGGTTTCTGGGGGATCGGGGGTCTAGGGGTAACGCCCCTTTGCCCTAAAAACGAAAACCGGTCTGAAGTGTGGGGGGCGGTTCTCCCCCCCTTTTTGGGCCCGGGAAAATTTTTTTCCCCCATCCATTAGCCCAAAGAGTGGGGTCTGGGCGCAAAGTTTTTGGGAAGGGGGGGGGAAAAAAACCGGGGTCCCCGGTTTACACGAAATTTTTTTGGGCCCCCGGAAAAAAAAAACCCCCCGGAAACCAAGAGAGTTGTCCCGGCAAAATTTTTGGGAAAAAACCCCACTCTGAAAAGGGAAAAACCAAAAATTTTTCAGAAAAAAAAGGGTAAAAAGGGGGGCGAAAGCGCAAGGGGCAGGGTTTTCTCCCGCCTCCCCGGGGGAGAGCAGCCCCAAATTTTCCCACGGAGAGAAATCTCCCCGTACTTAAAGTGGTATGAAATAAAACCCTGAGCGTTTTGGATTTTTTTGTTTAAAACAAGATTAAACGCTAAAATTAAATTTCCCATACATTATTTTTAAAAAAATTTTTATTATTCAAACACAAAAAAAAACACACAACACAACACACACACACACAACACCCAAAAACACACACAACAAACACACACACAAAAACACACAAAAAAAAAACACACACCCCCACACACACAACACACACACAAAACAGAGGAAACACTGCACAAAAGTCACATTTTTCTTTTGGGTTTCCCACACAAATTTAAAATTGCCATTATTTTTTTCTTATTATAAACACATCCTAATCACTCTAAAAGGCAATCATTATTGACAGCAGTGTACAATAAATTTAAGATTATTTAACCCACACCTACACACAACACCACCAACATACACTGCACCATAACACACATGCACACAAAAAATACCACACATACACACACATCCAAAAACATCATATAAAAACACATACAATAAAACTTTTACTTTAAACACATCCACATTTATACACCACACATACACACACACACACATAATTATACACATCCCCTACACACCCAAACACACACATACATACAAAAACACATACACACCATACACACATATACACACACATACCCACCATACATACATTACATACACACACAAACATACACACACATACACCACACACACAAAAACAACACCCCACTTCAAAACATACAAAAACCCCAAACTTACACAACACAAAAAACAAGCCCACACACGCACTTACACACCCCACACCACAAAAACCACAACACTAAACAAAACAAAAACACACATCCATAAACACACACACACTTACAAATACACAACCACCCCAACAAACACAACACACACAAACACACCACAAAAACCCCACAAAAACAAAAACACACACAAACACACACAACACACACAAAAACACCAACCAACACCACAAAAACACCCCAAACAAACACACACACAAACACCACACAACAAAACCCAAACACACACAAAAACCAACAAAAACACACACAAACACAACACACACACACCCAAACAAACAAACACACACACAAAAACACAAAACACACACACACACCACACTTACACAAAAAACACAAAAACAAAAACCACACAAAACACACCAACAAGCACACACAAACAAACACATTACTTACAAAAAACAACCACACACACACACACACACACACAAAACCAAAACACACAAAACACACACACACACACCCCCCCACACACACACAGAGGAAAAAAACGGCAGAAAAGTCACATGAAATTCCGTTTTCCCCACACGAATGAATTACAGTATGTATGTTTTTATTATTGTGTTTATTATTATTATTTTTTTTTTGGGTTTTTTTTGTTTTTTTATTTTTATTAAAAAAAAAAAACAGCATGCACTAGTCCCCGTCAAGGGAAAACATTTTTTGACACAGGTAGCCATCAAAATTTTACACCTACACTACACTACACTAAAACTCCCCACACACCCAAAACACACCCCCACACCATAATATATAATATAATATTTTAAATAAATTAAATATATAAATATATAAAAATATATACACAAAACACATACACAAACTACACACACTTTGCACAAAAAAACCCACCCATACACAAAACAAAAAACACAAACATAAAACACACAAACACTACATCCCACCCATACACACACAAACACCCATACAACAAAAAACACCCCAAACAAACCAACAAACACAAAAAACACACAAAAACACAACACACAAAACACACTTACACACAAAAAAAAAAACCAAAAAAAACCACACAAAAACACTAACACACACACAAAAAAACACACTTGCACCCCCTTACAAAACACACAAAACACAAAAACCAACACACACACCCCCTAAAAACCAACACAACAAACCAAACCCCAAACAAAACACAACACAAAACAAAACACCAACACAACACAAAACCAACAAACAAAACACAAAACCACCACAAACACACAACCAAACACACACCAAAAAACATTTAAAAAAACCGGGGGGGCAACCCTTTTTTAAAAAAACATCATGGAAAAAGGTCACAGAAACTATCACCTAAAAGAAAAGTTTTCTAAACAGTTTTGTCATCAAAACTGATAAAGCAAGAGTCTGGCCATTCAAAAGGCTTCCCAAAATATCTCCACACAAGAAATAATATTTTTTTTTTAAAAAAAAAACTTAAGCATTCGAAACCAAATTCATAGAAACATAAATTCTTGTGAGAAATTTCTAAACTCTAAAATTTTGAATTAAGAATACAAAGTTTTTTTTCCCCTAAAATTTTCTGAAAACCCTAAACATACAATAATTTAATTTTGCATTTGATATGCAAAAGGCCTGGCATGTCCTAAGCATTTTTTTATTTTTTCAAAAACTTAACACTTTTTTTTTTTTGTTTCTGTGGTGTTTTTTTTTTTTAAAATATTTTTATTGTATTTTTCCTTTGCGCGTTTTTTTTCATATTAGACAAATTTTTCCCCCCTCGCATTTTTCAGTGGGGCCTCTACAACCCCTCAATTATCATACACTTTTGTATATATATTTTTTTTTTTTTTCCGTCTAATACACGAGAGTAAACAGACAAAAAATAAACAACAACGACAACTTAAAAAAACACAACACACACTTCAAACACACACACCAAAAAAACCACACAAATCAAAACACAAACAAAACACAAAAACAAAACACACACAAACACACACTTAACACACCCACTTACCCCCAAAAACACACAAAACAACACCCACAAACCCTTACACAAACACCACACAACCAACAACACTAACAAAACACAAACACACACTTACCCCAACACACACAAAAACACCACACACAAACACAACACCACACATTACACACATTTACACACACCACACAAACGCAACACACACACACATAAAAACACAGGGCACACGTGCAATAAGTCACACATTCTGTTTTTTCCCCCCACACGAATTCATTACATGTATTATTTTATTATTATAAGCAGCAAACACGGTCACTCGTCAAGGGGAATCATTATTGACACAGTGTAGCATCAATGAAGATTACTACACCACACACACACACACCCCCACAACAAACACCACCCACCACACACACACACACCAAAACACACACACACCCACACCAGAAAAATCGTAAAAACTCTCATTCTTTCGCACAGAAAAGACCCGGCCCCCTGCAATTTTCTACAGGTCTCGAAGGGTTTCAAAATGCCAAACTATTCTTTTAGCAAGTTGTATACCACTTGGAAAAACCTGACTCTCAGCCCAAAAATTTTTCGTGACTTTTGTTCACTTTCAATACAATGCAGCCTCACGTTCTGGTTAACAAAATAATTTCAAAATTTGACGTAGACAATCAACTTGTTCGTTGGCTGTTTGAATTTTTAACCAACAGACCACAGCGTTTTTTGGGCCAACAAAATATCTTCTTGGGTTAGTTTTACCTGCGCTGGTTCTCCGCAGGGTTGCGTCCTCTCACCACTTCTGTACATTCTATACACAATGATTGCAGAAGCAACTATGGAAATTCCTTTCTGGTAAAGTTCGCAGACGATAGTGCTCTGTTATCCCTCTTATCCGGATCATCTTAGACCAAGTCCACCCTCACCGAGTTCGAACACTGGTGTGACAGGCCTATCTGGAGCTAAATGTTTCTAAAACTAAAGACCTTCCTATCGACTTCAGAAGATCAGGCATACTCCTAAGAAAAATTATTACCCCATATCAAGAAGTTGAAAACGTTTTGAACTAAAAAGTATCTGGAACTGTTTTTGACCACAAGTTAAACTGGACGTTAACACTGACCCCTATTGTAAAAAAGGGGACAAAAACCGTCTGTATTTTTTTGAGGAAAACTGAACTCTTTTTTTTGTAGACAAAAAGAATCTTTCCTTGTTTTACAATCTACATAGAGAGTGTTTTTAAGTTTTGCTTTCATTTTTGGTACAATAACCTTAGTGTTAAAAACAAGAAAGTCTGCAAGAGAATTGTAAGAATCTGCTCAAAAATAATTGGAAAAGAACAAAGAGATCTCATGTTTGTTCTGCAATCAGCAGCTTGTACGCAAAGCCACAGCCTTTTTTGGCTGATCCCTTCCCCTGCTTTGTTCCAGAATTTCAAATGTTTTCCTTCCCAAAAGCCGTTTCAGTGTCCCATCAGCAAAAACCAACAAAAAAGAAATTCTTTTGTGCCAGTAAAACATTCGACTTCTGAATTCACAATGAATGTTGACTACCTAGTTTTTACATTTCTCTGAATTATCTGCCCGATTGTCATTGTTACGAGTGTAGTCAATACATAATTATGTGTGTGTGTGGGGTGGGGCGTGGGGGTGTGAATAAAGTCTGTCTCTAGTGTGGGTGTGGGGTGGGCGTGTTCGCACACACACGTACGTGCGTGTGTACGTGCTGCGTATATGCGTGCGTAAAAAATAAGTTTTTTTTTTCTTCTAGTCAATGGTTTAAATTGGTTCACAATTGATGTGTGGTGTGCGGCGGGTGTTTGCGGGGTGTGCGCGTGCCCCGCGTGTGTGTTGGTGTGTGTGTGTGTTCGTGACATTTTATTTGAAAACCAATATGAAAAAGCTTTTGTGTCTTTGATAAAATTGATGTGATCAATGGCCTGTCAGTATTGTAATTGCCCTTCATGGATGATAAAGTGTTTTTTCTTACTTGACTTGACTGACACACACACACACATACAACACACACACACACCCACACACACCCACAAAACACCCCACACACACACACACACACACATACACACATTCACAAAGGTTTATTGTTAAGTCCTATAGGGCATTTATTGTAGTTGTAGTTCTGTTTGAATTTCTTTTCTTTTTTTTCTTTTTTCTTTTTTTTTAAATGTTGTTCTTGATATGTTTATGTTAAGAATACTATTTGTGTATTTCCTTGTTATTACTCTTTGTTACCACAACACACACACACACACACACACACAACACACACACACACACCACACACACACACACACACACCACTCGCACGCACCACACAGAGTAGATCTATCTATCTATCTATCCATCTCTTTCATTCAGTCTCCTATTTTAGGGCCGTCTGTATCACTTAAAGTGGAAAGACGTTAAAATTGAAGACTTACTTACACACATACACACACATACCCACACATACACACACATACACACATACACACACATACACACACATACCACACCACACACACTACACACACATACACACATACAACACACACACAAGCACACACACATACATACGCACACATACACACACTTACACATACATACACTCACATAAACACACACATACACACACATATACACACAATATCACACACACATACACACCATAACACACACACACCATACATACACACACATAACACAACATACACACACACACATACACACACATACAACACACACAACACACTTACAAACTGCACGCACGCACGCACACACACACATACATTAACTTTTGTATATTTTTATAAACACCCTACAGTGATCAAGGGCAATCATTTGAATAAGAAAAGTACAATACAAGTGGGTGTAACATATCTTTTATTCAGGACAGACAGACAGGCAAACAGATAGAAAAGCAGATAGACAGACAGATAGACATACAGATACACAGACGGACACAAAAAACAGACAGACAGGCAGACAGATAGACAGACAGATAGATAGACGGAGAGACAGCAGACAGATAGACAGACAGACTAGACAGATAGAGACAGATAGACAAAGAGAACAGACAGAAAAAAACAGACACAGACATACAGACATACAAACAAACAGGCAGACACACAGACATAGACAGACAAACAGACAAACAGACAGAGAGATAGACAGGCAGACAGACAGACAAACATACAGACAGACAAACAAACAGACAGACAGACAGATTGAGAGGCAGACAGACAGACAGATAGACAGGCAGGCAGACGCGTGCACACACCTACACCACACACACACACGCACGCCGCGCGCGCGCGCACAACACACACACACACACACACACACCACAGAGAGAGAGAGAGAGAGAGAGAGAGAGGAGAGAGAGAGAGAGAGAGAGAGAGAGAACACATGAACACATGAACACTGAAAGATTTATTGTCATGACTAACAAGTCCTCTGCAAAGAGCCACAGTATAAAACAATTTAAACATTTTTATGGCAAAGAGAGAGAGAGAAGAGAGAAAAGAGAGAGAGAGAGAGAGAGAGAGAGAGAGAGAGAGGAGAGAGAGAGATATTCATCTTATATCGAGGAGTAAGGAATAAGACACATGGCTTTTTTTTTTTACATTCACCCCTGTTTATGCAGTTTGTAAATATTTTATCTGTTTCCAACCCGGGGCACACAATCCTGCTCTTACAAAACGGAACGGTTTAACGGCGCGCAAGATTTTCTGAGAGAGAGAGACTGAGAGAGAGACGAAGAGAGAGACGGGAAGAGAGAGAGAGAAAAGAGAGAAGAGAGAGAAAGAGAGAGAGAAGAGAGAAGAGAAGGAGAGAGAGAAGAGGAGATTCACCTTTTTTATATGGGGAATAAGGGAATAAAAAAAAAAGCGCTTTTTTTACATTCATCCCCGTTTTAAATGCGTTTTTAAAATTTATGTTTCTGTTTCCCCCGGCACAAAAGGGGCCTCCTTTTACAAAAACGAACGGGTTTTTTAACGGCGCGAAAGTTTTCTAAAGAGAGAAGACGAGAAGAGACTGAAGAGAGAGACTGAAAGAGAAGGGGAGAGAGAGAGAGAAGGGGAGAGAGAAGAGAGAGAGAGAGAGAGAGAGAGAGATTCATCCTTTTATATCGGGGATAAGGAATAAGCCAAATGCCTTTTTTTTTACATCCCCCCGTGTTTACATTTTGTAAATTAGTTATCTGTTTCCACCGGGCACACAATGGCCATTTTACAAACGAACGGATTTTAACGTGCGCGCAAAGTTCTGAGAGAGCAGAACTGAGAGAGAGACTGGAAAAGAGAAGACAGAGAGAAAGGGAAAAGAGAGAAAAGAGAGAAAGAGAGAGAAGAGAGAAGAGGAGAGAGAGAGGAGGAGGGAACACGTGTAAAGAAGTCACAATGCTTTCTTTTGTCCTCCCACAGGAATTCATTAAAAAATTTGTAATGAATGTCAAAGTCCTTCGATGAGACATAAAACCGAGGCCCCGGTCCCAACTCCGCAGAAAAACTCGCGCCCCACGTTGAATCCTGTTCCCTTTTCGTAAAGAGTAGGTAAATTGGGGCCCGGGTGGGAACGGATGACAGAATTTACAAAACCGCATACACACGGGGACTGGATGTTAAAAAAAAGCACGTAAGTGCTTATTCCATTATCCTCGATATGAAAGAATAAACGAATAAATAAATAAATGAATAAATAAATAAATGAATAGATATGTACTATTATTTCAAACACCCTACAGTCTTCACAGACACTTTTTTGTGTGTGC
>CM054168.1:2082743-2085243 GCA_028751875.1 Rapana venosa | reverse complement strand
AAATCCATTTTCGAGCAAATAATTTTCGATGTTGTTTAAGCTGGTTCTGGTATAACCTTTTTAATGTATTTTAACGCTCTTTTGGTGTGTTTCGTTTCATAGAAACATTCATCCACATACATATACATCTGCATATTTTACTAAGACGACTTTCCCTTTGACAATTGCATAGGGAAAATCATGCAGCAAAACATTAAATAAGAGAGGCATATTAAAAGAACCTTGGGAAGTCCCATAAAGAAGAGATCTAAAACTAGAATATGATTTAGCTACTCTAACCTGTTTTACTTCATTATCAAAAAACTTTTTAAAATAATTATAAAAATGCCCAAAAAGCCAATTTTTAAGTTTATTAGCAACTTAGCATGCCCAAAATTGATCATAAAGCTCTTTTTATATCAAAAAATGTTGCAAGAACGTTCTTTCTTCTTGCAAACTGAATTTTTACATGCGTTGATAAACTTAACCAAGTTATCTATGGCAGATCTGTCTTTTTCGAAAACCCGCTTGATTGACCGGGGTTATTTTATTTTTATCACAGAAGTACATCAGCCTTTTAAGAATAATTCTCTCCATTAGCTTGCCAGTGTGTGAGTCAAAGCAATTGGCCTGTAGCTAGTTTTGTCTGTTCTGGGTTTTCCTTGCTTATGAATAGGAATGACAATAGATTGTTTTCCAAAACCACTGGCACAACACCTTCAATCCAACATTTATTGAACAATTTATGCAGTAAAAAATAAAGTTTGCTGTAGATGTTTTAGCATGTCATTAGAAACTGGGTTCTAACCCAAAAGATGTTTTCTAGTAGAAAGAGACAGTAAAGCATCTCAACTTCATCCACTGATATTGGAGCTTAATGCAAACTGTTGTCAGAGATTGGGTCATTATACTCTGTTTATTTTCCTCTTCTGTTCTATAGTTTTCCCACACTTAAGTGACAATCCTTCAAGACGCATCGATTTTGAAAACATATCTGCAAACGCCTCTGCCTTTTCTAAATTTGATGGGGAAATTTTTTGTTTCCAGTCTCACTGGACAAGTTGGTAAACTAACGCCTTTTTTCATTTCATGAAATTTTTCCAAAACCTTTTTAAGGTCCTTATGATTTGAAATTTCGGTGGTACAAAAAGAAGTCCAAAACTGTCTCTTAGCCCGAGCTAACAACAAGGTACAATGAATTTTAGCTTTTCTGTTTTAAATTATTTTCTGATGTTTTTATCTTTTAGATAAATTTTATACATTGAGCTTTTATTTTTAACTGCTTCCTCACATGCTGTGTCCACCAGATATTTCCCTGATTTTATTTATTTTTACTGTATTAATTTTGGGATAGATAAATGGGAGCATTAAGAATGGTCTCAGTAAAACTGGAATAAAAGTGGTCAATGTTGTCAGTGTCAAAGCTGTCATGGTCGTAAACTGCAAGGATGTCTTCAAACATCTGCCAATCAGCTTTTTATAGTAAAACTTGAGGATTTTGGTCTTCTGAAGTGCACAGAAAGTTGTTTTTCCACAAAAAGTTGTGATAATAGCATGTGATCACTGCCAAGGGTGTCATTAGATGTTGACCACATCACTCATCAGGAGCTAATGCAGAACACAATGACAGATCTAAGGCTGATCTTTGGACTAACAATGTCTGGGATTCTTGTGACAACTGCCGTCATTTAGTCAAGCATAGACAAGTCAACTATTTTCCAACAAACGATTATTAGATATTGTGACTACATTCTTTATCCCAGAAGGGTGCAATGTGCATTAAAAACTCCTGCAATGAACCAACTTTTCATTATCCTTTAAGATTGTGGTATCCACTCATATTCCAGATCATTTGTGTGTGTTGTTGTGTGAGTGTGTGTGTGTGTAGTGGAGTGTGAGTGTGTGTTTGTGAGAGAGAGAGAGTTGTGTGTTTGTGGGTGTGTGTGTGTGTGTGTTGTGTGTGTGTGTGTGTGTGTGTGTGTGTGTGTGTGTGTGTGGTGTGAGTGTGTTGTGTGTGTGGTGTGTGTGAGATACATGGCCCTGCATAAGAATGTTTTCCATGACATTACAGTGTCCAAAACAAACATTCAGTTCCTTAAATGGTGGCGATGGAGACAACGTCAAAGCTGATTTTTATTTAATTTATTTAGTTTTTTTATTTATCACTCCTGATAAAACCTCATGCAGCATTCATTCTCAAAATAGTAAGTAATAAGAGAGTAGAGAGAGAGGGGGAGGGGGGGTGGGGGGGGAGAGGGGGGAGAGGAGGGAAGAGGGATTTTATTTTATTTTATTTATTTTTATAATTCTTTTATATCGAGGATAGTGGAATAAAGCATTCATGTGCTAGTTTACATCCAGTCCCTGTGTGTGCGATTTAAGTAAAATTTTGTCACTGTTCCCAACGCACACAATTGGCCTACTCTTTCGAAAAAGCGGAACAGATTTAAACGTGTGCGCAAGATGTTCTGCGTGCGTTCGCACACGGGACCTCGGTTTATAGTCTCATCCGAGGGAGAGA
>CM054168.1:2070243-2072743 GCA_028751875.1 Rapana venosa | reverse complement strand
TATCATATCATTCATCCATCTCATTCATTCAGTCACCTATTTAGAGGCCGTCTGGTAATACACTTAAGTGGAACACACGTAAAATGAAGACTACTTACACACATACACACACATACACACATACACACAACACACACATACACACATACACACACATACACACAACACACTACACACACATACACATACATACACAACACGCACACACACATACATAACACACACACACACTTACAACATCATACACACACATAAACACACAGCATACACACACATACACACACAATACACACAACATACAACATATCAAACACACACTACATACACACACATACACACAAACAGACACCATACACACACATATCACACAACAAAACACAACACACATTACAAAATGCACGCACCAACGCACACACACACATACATTAACTCTTGTATATTTTATAAACACCTACAGTGATCAGGCAACATTTGAATAAGAAAGTACAGATAACAAGTGGGTGTAACAACTTTTATTCAGGACAGACAGACAGCAAACAGATAGAAAAGCAGATAGACAGACAGATAGACATACAGAGACACAGACGGAACAAAAACAGACAGACACAGCAGACAGATAACAGACAGATAATAGACACGGAGAGACAGACAGACAGATAGACAGACAGATAGACAAGAGACAGACAGAAAAAAACAGACAGACACAGACAGACATACAGACATACAAACAACAGGCAGACACACGCAACAGACAAACAGACAAACAGACAGAGATAGACAGGCAGACAGACAGACAAACATACAGACAGACAAACAAACAGACAGACAGACAGATGAGAGGCAGACAGACAGACAGATGACAGCAGCAACGCGTGCACACACACACACACACACACACCACAGAGAGCAACGAGAGCGGCGCGCGCACAAAAGCACACAGACACACAGAAGAGAAGAGAGAGAGAGAGAGAAGAGAGAAGAGAGAGAGAGAGAGAGAGAGAGAGAGAGAGAGAGAGAGAGAGAATGAATGAATGAACGAATGAACGAATGAACGAATTTTATTTGACAAAAGCTACAAGCCCATCAGTCAAAGGGGCAATGTAAATGACATATTAACATAGGAATGAATATGAAAAGGACATGAGTAATAATCCAAAGTCCAGATAAATGCCAACCAATATTTTCAGTTATTACGAGAGAGAGAGAGAGAGAGAGAGAGAGAGAGAGAGAGAGAGAGAAGAGAGAGAGAGAGAGAGAGAGAGAGAGAGAAGAACACTGAATACTGAACACTGAACACTGAAAGTGATTTATTGTCATTGACTATACAGTCTCTCTGGCAAGGAGCACACAGTATGAACACAATTTAAACATTTTTTTATGCAAAGGGAGAGAGAGAGAGAGAGAGAGAGAGAGAGAGAGAGAGAGAGAGAGAGAGAGAGAGAGAGATTCATCCTTTTATATCGAGGATAATGGAATAAGCACACATGCGCTTTTTTTTACATTCAGTCCCCGTGTTTATGCAGTTTTGTAAATTATGTTATCTGTTTCCACCGGGCACACAATGGCCTGCTCTTACGAAAAGCGGAACAGGATTTAACGTGCGCGCAAGATGTTCTGAGAGAGAGAGAGACTGAGAGAGAGACTGAGAGAGAGAGAGAGAGAGAGAGAGAGAGAGAGAGAGAGAGAAGCGAGAGAGAGAGAGAGATATTCATCCTTTTATATCGAGGATAATGGAATAAGCACACATGCGCTTTTTTTTACATTCAGTCCCCGTGTTTATGCAGTTTTGTAAATTATGTTATCTGTTTCCACCGGGCACACAATGGCCTACTCTTACGAAAAGCGGAATAGGATTTAACGTGCGCGCAAGATGTTCTGAGAGAGACAGAGACTGAGAGAGAGACTGAGAGAGAGAGAGAGAGAGAGAAGAGAGAGAGAGAGAGAGAGAGAGAGAGAGAGAGAGAGAGAGAGAGAGAGAGAGGAGGGAACACGTGTAAAGAAGTCACATGCTTTCTGTTGTCCTCCCACAGGAATTCATTAACATGTTGTATGAATGTCAAAGTCCTTCGGATGTGACTATAAACCGAGGCCCCCTGTGCGAACGCACGCAGAACAAACTTGCGCACACGTTAAATCCTGTTCCGCTTTTCGTAAAGAGTAGGCCATTGTGTGCCGGTGGGAACGGATGACAACATTGACAAAACCGCATACACACGGGGACTGGATGTAAAAAAAGAGCACGTAAGTGCTTATTCCATTATCCTCGATATAAAAGAATAAATAAATAGATAAATGAATGAATAAATAAATGAATACATAAATAAATAAATATGCAATATTATTTCAAACACCCTACAGTCTTCACAGACACTTTGTGTGTGTGTGTGTGTGTGTGTGTGTGTGTGTGTGTGTGTGTGTGTGTGTGTGTGTGTGTGTGTGTGTGTGTGTGTGTGTGTGCACAGCAGTTTGGCCATCCATGAAGATTACTACAGAACACACA
>CM054168.1:2047743-2057743 GCA_028751875.1 Rapana venosa | reverse complement strand
AAAAAATAATAACACAAAAATAAATAAAAAAAGGGGGGGAAAAAAAAAAAAAATTTAAAAATAATCCAAATTAAAATAAAAAATAAAATTTAAAAAATAAAATTAAAATAAAAATAATTAATAATAAAATTAAATAAATAAAAAAAAAAAAAAAAAAAATAATTAAAATAATAAATTTTAAAATAAAAATAAAAAATGGGGGTTTAAAGGGGGGGAAAGGAGGGTTTTAAAGGGAAAAATGGGAGGTAAAAGATGGGGCCCAAGAATTTAAAGGGGGAAAAAGGGGGGGAAGGATAGAGGGGAGAGAGGGGGGGGGGAAAAGGTAGGGGAAAAGAGGGGGGGGGGAAGGAAGGAGAGGGGGGGGATGGGGGGAAAAGGGGGGGGGGGAGAGAGTGGAGAGAGAGGGGGGAAGGAGGGGGTGAGGGAGAGGGGGGGGGAAGGAGAGATTTGGGGAAGGAGAGAGGTGGGGGAAGGGGGGAAAAGTGGGAGGAGAGAGAGGGGGGGAAGGAGAAGGGGGTGGGGGAAGGGTGAGAGAGAGGGTGGGGGGGGAAAAGAGAGTGGAGAGAGAGAGGGGGGGGGGAAGGAGGGGGAGTGAGAGGGGGGGAAGGAGAGAGGGGGGGGAAGGAGAGAGTGAGAGAGGGGTGGGGGAGGAGAGGGAGAGAGAGAGGGGGGGAAAGGAGAGGGGTTAAAGAGAGAGGGGTTTTGGGGAAGGAGGGGTTGTGAGAGGGGAGGGGTGGGGAAGGAGAGATTGAGAGAAAAGAGAGAGGGGGGGAAGGGAGGAGTGAGGGGGAGGGGAGAGGGGGGGAAGGAGAGGGGAAGAGAGAGAGGTGGGGGGAAGGGAAAGAGATTTGGAGAGAGGGTGGGGGGGGAAGAAGTGAGAAGGGAGGGGGGAAAGGAGAGGGGGGGAGAGGTGAGAGAGAGGGGGTTTGGGGGGAAAGAGAGTGTGAGAGAGAGAGGGGGGAGGAGAGAGTAAAGAGGGGGAGAGGGGGGGAAAGGAGGAGTGGAGAGGGGGAAGGGTGGGGGGGGGAGAGGTGAGGAGGGGGGGGGGGGAGAGGTGGGAGAGAGGGTGGGGGGGGAGGGAAAGAGGGGTGGGGGAGGATGAGAGGGAGAGAGAGAGGTGGGGAAGGATAGGGTTTTGAGAGAGAGAGGGGGGGAAAGGAGAGATTTGAAGAGAGGGTGGGGGAGGAGAGGAGAGAGAGAGGGGAGGGGGGGAAAAAGGGGGTTGGGGGGGGAGGGAGAAGAGGAGGGGGGAAGGAGAGAGGGAAGATGAGGGGGGGAAGGAGGGGGTGGGGAAGGAGGGGGGAAAAGGGAGAGAGGTGAGAGGGGTGGGGGAGGAGAGAGTGAGAGGAGGGGGGGGGAAAGGAGGAGGGTGAGAGAAGGGGTTGGGGGGGGGAGAGCGTGGAGAGAGGGGGGGGGGAAAGGGGGGGAGAGGGGAAGAGGAGGGGGGTGGGGGGGGAAGAGGTGAGAGAGAGGGGGGGGGGGGAAGGGGAGTGAGAGAGGGGGTTGGGGGAGGAGAGGGGGGGGAAGGGAAAAAGGGGAGGGGGAAGTGGGGGGGGTGGGGGGGATGGGGGAAGGGAGAGAGTGGGAGAGAGGGTTTGGGGGAAGGAAATGAAAAAGGGGGGTGAGAGAAGGGGGGGGAAGGGAGGGAGGGTAAAAGGATGGGGGGGGGGGGAAAATGGAAAAAGAGTGAGAGAGGGGGTGGGGGAGGAGGGGAGGTAGAAGATGGGAAAAGGGGGTGGGGGGGGAGAGAGGGAGGGGGAAAGGAGGGGTTTGGGGGGGAGAGGGGTGGGGGGGTGAAAAGGTGAGAGAGAAGGTGGGGGGGGGAGGGGGAGGAGGGGAGAGAGAGGGGGGGGAAAAATGGGAGGGGTAGAGAGATGGGGAAGGAGAGAGGGAGGGGCAAAGGGGGGGGGGAAAAAGGAGAGAGTGAGAGAGAGAGGGGGGAAGGGTGGGGGGTGGAGTTTAAGGAGAGAGGGGGGGAAGGAGGGGGGGAAGAGGGGGGAGAGAGGGGGGGGGAAGGAGGAGATTGGAGAGGAGGTGGGGAAGGAGGGGGTTTTGGAGAGAGGGGGGGGGGAAGGAGAAGTGGAGAGAGGGGGTGGGGGGAGGGGAAAGAGGAGGGAGAGGGGAGGTGGGGAAAGGGAGAAGGGGTGGGGGAGGGAGGGGGTGGGGAGAGAGGGGGGGGGAAAGGGAGGAGGAGAGAGAGAGAGGAGAGGAGAGGTGGGGAAGGAGAGGGGTGAGGAGAGGGGGGAAAAGGGGGGGGGAGGAAGTTTTTAAGGAAAGGAGAGTGGGGAAAAGGAGAGAGGGGGGGGAAGGAGAGGGTGAGGAGAGGAGAGAGGTGGGGAAGGGGGAGAGGGAGAAAAGAGAGGGGTGGGGAAGGAGAGAGTGGAGAGAGGAGAGGGGGGGAAAAGGAGAGAGGGAGGGGGGTGGGGGAGGAGAGAGTAAAGGAGGAGAGAGGTGGGGAAGGAGAAAATGGAGGGGTGGGGGGGAAGGGGGAGAAAGGGGAAGGGTGGGGGGAAGAGAAGGAAGGGGGGGAAGGAGGGAAAGGAAGGGAAAAGGGGGGGAAAGAGGGAGGGGAAAAGGGGGGGAAGAGAAAGAGAGAAGGAGGTGGGGGGAAAAAAAAGGGGGGGGGGAAGGAGGGGGGAAAGAAAAAGGGGGGTTAAAGAAGGGTGAGAGGGAAAAGGTGGGGAAGGGAGGGGGGGTTTGAGAGGGGAGGGGGAGAGGGGGGGGAGGGAGATTTTAAGAGGGGTGGGGGAGAGAGGGGGGGGTGGGGAAGGAGGGGAGTTTTGGAGAGGGGGGGGGAAGGAGAGAGTGGAGAGAGGAGGGGGGGGAAAGGAAGAGATTTAGGAGAGAGGGGGGGGAAAGGAAGGGAGAAGGTGAGAGAGAGAGGGGGGGGGAAGTGAGAGGGGGGGGGTTTTGGGAAGGAAAAGTTGAGGGGGGGTGGGGAAGGAGAGATTTGGAGAGAGGGTGGGGGAGGAGAGAGTGAGAGAGGGGAGGGGGGGGAAAGGGGAGTGTGGGGAGGAGGGGGAGGGGGGAAGGAGAGAGAGGGGTGGGGGGGGAGAGGGGTGGGGGGGGGGAAGGAGGGGAGTGTGAGAGAGGGGGGGGGGAGAAGGAGAGGAGGGGGGGGTGAGAGAGGGTGGGGGGGGAAAGGAGGGAGGGGGTGGGGGGAAAAAAGAGGGGGGGAAAAGGGGGGGAGGGGTGAGAGAGAGGGGTTTGGGGAAAAGGGGAAAGGGGTGTGAGAGAGAGGAGGTGGGGAAGGAGAGAGGGGGAGAGAGAGGGGGGGAAAGGGGGAGGGGGAGAGGTTTTTGGGGAGAGAGTGAGGAGAGGGTGGGGGGGGAAAGGGGAGTGGAGAGAAGAGAGGGGGGGAAGGGTGAAGGGGGAAGAGGGTTTGGGGAAAGGGGGAGAGGGAAAAGAGAGGGAGAGGAAGGGGGTGTGGTGAGGAGGAGAGTGGAGAGAAAGAGAAAAGGAGAGAGAGGGGGGGGAGGAGAGAGGAGAGAGAGAGGTTGTGGAAAAAGGGGTGAAAAGAGGGGGGGGGGGGAAGGAGAGAGGGAGAGGGGTTGAAAAGAGAGGGGGTTGGGGGGAGAGGAGAGAGTGTGGAAAAAAAGGGGGTGAGGAGGGGTGGGGGAGGAGAGAGGGAGAGAGATGAGAGAGGGGGGGGGGAGGAAGAGAGGGGGGTAAAGAGAGGGGTAAAGGAGAGGGGTTTGGGGGGGGGAAGATTGAAGGGGGGGTTTTTTGGGAGGGGGAGAGTTTGGAGAGAGAGGTGGGGAAGGAGGAGGGAGAGGGGGAGAGGGGGTGGGGGAGGAGAGAGTGTGAAAGAGAGGGAGGGGGGGGGGAAGGAGAGAGTGAGAGAGAGAGAGAAGAGGGGGGGGGAAGAGAGGAGTGGAGAGAGAGTGGTGGGGGGGGAAAGAGAGTGGGGAGAGGGGGTGGGGGAAGGAGAGTGGAGAGAGGAGGAGAGAGGAGGGGGGGGGGGAAAGGAAAGAGAGTGAGGGAGAGGGGGGAAAGGAGGAGGAGGTAGGAGAGGGGTTGGGGAAGGAGGGGAGGGGGAGAGAGAGGGGGGAAGGAGAGTGGGAAGAGATTTGAGAAGGGGTGGGGAAGGGGGGAGAGGAGGGGGGGGGAAGGAGGGAGTGAGAAGAGGGTTTTGGGGGGGAGAGAGAGAAGAGAGGGGGAGAGAGGGGGGGGGAAAGGAGGGAGAGAGGGGAGGGGGGGTGGGGAAGGAGGAGAAGAGAGGAGAGAGAGGGGGGGAAAGGAGAAAAGGAGGGCGGGAGAGAGAGAGAGGTGGGGAAGGAGAGGTGAGAAAAGAGAGGGGGGGGAAAGGAAGGGGAAGAGAGAGAGAGGGGGGGAAGGGGGGGGGAGTGAGAGAGAGGGGGGTGGGGAAGGCGAGAGGGGGAAGAGAGGTGGGGGGGAAAGGGGAAAAGTGAGAGAGGAGGGGGGGGAAGGAGGAGTGGAGGAGAGAGAGGGGGGGAAAGGGGAGGGAGAGGGGGGGGGAAGAGGGGAGTTTTTTTGAAAGGAAATTTTAAGGGAGGAGGAGAGAGAGAGAGGGGGGGAAATTGGAGGGGAGTGAGAGGAGAGGGGGGGAAGGAGAGGGGGAAAAGAGAGAGAGAGGGGGGGAAGGAGAGAGTGGGGAGAGAGGTGGGGGGAAGGAGGAGATTTGAGAGAGAGGAGGGGGGGGAAAGGGAGAAGTGAGAAAAGAGAGGGGGGGGGAAGGAGAGGGAGAGGGGGGGAAGGGGGGTGAGAGAGGGGGAGGGGGGGGAAAGGAGAGAGGGAGAGAGAAGGGGGGGGGAAAGGGAGGGGAGTGAGAGAGAGAGGGGGGGAAGGGAGAGGGGGAAGAGAGAGGGGGGGAAGGAGAGGTGAGAGAGAGGGTGGGGGGAAAGAGAGTGAGAGAGAGAGGGTGGGGAAAGGGAAGGGAGAGGGAGGGGGGAAGGAGTGGGGAGAGAGAGGGGGGGAAAAGGAAGGGTGGGAGGAGAGAGGTGGGGGGGGAGAGAGGGGAGGAGAGAGGGGGGGAAAAAGGAGAGTTGTGAGAGAGGGGGGGGAAAGGAGAGATTGAGGGGAGAGAGGGGGGGAAAGGGGAGAGAGTTTTGGAGAGAGAGGGGGGGGGAAGGAGAGAGTGAGAGAGGAGAGGGGGGGGAAGGGCAAGGGGGAGAGAGAGGTGGGGAAAGGAGAGAGTGGAGAGGGGGTGGGGGGGGGAAAGAGTGAAGAGAAGGGGTGGGGGGGGGGAGAGAGGGGGGGGGAAGGAGGGTAAAGGAGAGGTGGGGGGGGGGAAGGGAGGGGTGGAGAGAGGAGGGGTTGGAGGAGGAGTGAGAGAGAGAGGTGGGGAAGGAAAAAGGGGTGGAGAGGGGAGAGGGGGGGAAGGGGAGAGAGGGGAGAGAGGGGGGGAAGGAGGAGAGTGGAGAGAGAGGGGGGGGGAAGAGAGCGGAGAGAGAGGGGGGGAAAAGGGAGAGGGGGGGAAAAATGAGAGAGAGGGTGGGGGGGAAGGGGAGAGAGGAGGGGGGAAAAGAGAGTGGGGGGTGGGGAAGGGGGGGTTGGGGGGGAGGGGAGAGAGAGAGGGGGAGGGGGGAGAGGGGAGAGAGGGGGTGGGAAGGGAAGGGGGAGAGAGAGGGGGGGAAGGGAGAGATGAGAAGAGTTTTTGGGAAAAGGAGAGGTTAGAGAGAGGGGAAGGAGAGAGGGAGGAGGGGGGAGGAAAGGGGGAGAGAGAGGGGGGGAGAAGAAAAGTTTGAAAATGGGGGACAGGGGGGGGGGGGTTTGGAATTGGGGGGAGAGAGAGGGGAGGGAGGGGGGGGAGGGGGGGGGAAAAGGGACCTGGGGTTTAAACCCCAATTTGGCGGGGGAGGAGGGAGGGGGGGGGGAAGGGGGGAATTGAGGGGAGGAGGTTGGGGGGGGATGGGGGAGGGGGGAAGGGGGAGGGTTAGGGGAGGGGGGAAGGGAGGGGGAGAGTTTTTAGGGGAGGGGGGAAGGAGGGGGTGAGAGGGAGTGGGGGGAGGGGGAGTTGGGGAGGGAGAGGGGGGGGGGGGAGGGGGTGAAAAGGAGGGGGGGGGAAAGGACGGAGTGGGGGGAGGGGTTTTTGGTGGGGGAGAGTTATTGGGGTGGAGGAGTTTTTGGGGAAAGGAGGGGGGGAGAGGGGGGTTTTGGGGGGAGAAAGGGAAGGGGGCCCCCGGGGGAAGAGGGAGGGGGGGGGGTGGGACGGGAGGGGTTTTTGGGGGAGGGGGGGGAAGGGGGGGAAAGGGAGGTGAGATTGGGAGGGGGGGGAAGGAGAGGGGGCGGGAGGGGGAGGGGGGAAAGAGAGGAAGGATTTTGAGATTGGGGAGAGGGGGGGAAGGAGGAGGGGGGGAGAGGGGGGGAAGGAGGGGGAAGAGGGGGGGGGGAAGGAAGGGGGGGGGACGAGGGGGGGTTTTGGGGGAAGGGAGAGGGAGAGGGGGGGGATTGGGGGGGTGGGGAAAATTTGGGGAAGGAGAGACGGAGGGGGAGAGAGGAGGGGGGGGAAGGATCCGGGTTAGGGGGGCGGGAGGGGGGGGGAGGGGGGAGGGGAGGGGAGGAGGGGGGGAAGGGGGAAGAGTTTGGAGGGGGAAAAGGAGAGGGGGGGAAAGGGGATGGGGAGAGGGGGGAAGGGGAGAGATTTTAAGGGGGGGGGGGGGGGAAAGAGAGTGGGGGGAGAGAGGGGGGGGGTTTGGGAAGGGAGGGGAGGGAGTGGGGGAAGGGTGGGGGTGGGGGGGGAGGTGGGGGGGGGGAGGGTTGGGGGGAGAGGGAGGTGGGGGGGGTGGAGGTGGGAAGGGGGGGGTGGGGGGGGCCGGGGGGGGAGGGGGAGGAAGGAGAGGGGTGGGAAAAAAAGAGGAGGGGAGTGGAGAGAGGGGGGGGAAAGGGGAGATTTGGAGGGGGAGGGGAGAAGGTGGGGAGGGAATTAAGAGTGGAGGAGGGGGTTTTGGGGAAGGGAGGGGAGAGGGAGGGGGGGGAAAGGGTCTGGGGGGAGGAGGGGGAAGGAGAGGGGGGTGGGGGGGGAGAGAGAGGGGGGGAAGGAGGGGGGGGGGTGGGGGGGAGAGAGGGAGGGGTTGCGGGGGAGGGAGGAGAGGGGGGGGGGGGGGTGGGAGGGGGGGTGGGGGGGGGCGGGGGAGGGAGGGGGGGAAAAGGGAAAGGGGGGAGTGGGGACGGGGGGGGGGGAAGGAAAGGGGTGGGGGAGAGGGAGGGGGGGGGGAGAGGTAAGGGGGGGGGGGGGGAAGGGAGGGGGGGAAAGGGGAAGGGGAGGGGGGGTTTGGGAGGGCGGGTGACGGAGGGGGGGGAAAGGAGGGGGAGTGGACGAGGGGGGATGAGGGGGGGGGGAAAAGGGAGGGGGAGGGGGGGGGAAGGAGAGGGGGGGGGTGGTGAAGGGGGGGAGGGTGGAGGAGGGGGGGGGGTTGGGGGGGGAAAAGGAGGGGTGGGAGAAAGGGGGGATGGGGAGGGGAGGGGGGGGGGGAAAGGGGGGGGAGAGGGGGGGGATGGGGGAGGGGAGGGGGGGGGAGGGAGAGGGGGGTTAGGGGAGAGGGTGGGGCCCCCCCCCCCCCCCGGGGGAAAAGGAGGGAAAAGGAGAGAGGAGGGGGGGGGGGAAGGGGGGGGAGGGGGGGAGGGAGGGGAGGAGGTGGGGGAAGGGGGGATTTTGTGGGAGGGGGGGGGAAGAGAGGAGGGAAAAGGGGTTTGGGGAAAGGGGGAAAAGGGGGGGGAGGAGGGGTGGGGAGGGGAGGGGGATGGGAAAAGGGTGGGGAGGAGGAGTTTTTTTTTAGGAAGTGGGGGGGGGGTAAAGGGGGTGGGGGGAGGGGGGTGGGGGGAGGGGATTTTTTGGGAAGGGGGGGGGGGAGGGGGGGGTTTTGGAGGGGGGCTTTTGGGGGAAGGGGAGGGGGTGGAGAGAGGAGGGGGGGGGGGGAAGAGATGGGAGAGGGGGGGGGGGGGGGGGCAGGGAAAAGGGGGGGGAGTGGGGGAGCGGGGGGGAGGGGTGGGGAAGGGGGTGAGGGAGGGGGGTGGGGGGGGGAGAAGTGGGAGAGAAGAGGGGGGGGAAGGGGGGAGGGAGGGTGGGGAAAGGGGGGAGGGGGTGGGGGGGGAGAGGGGTTTTTTTGGGGAAAAGGAGGGAGGGGGAAAGAGAAGGGTGGGGGGGAGGAGGGAGATTTGGAGGGGGGTGGGGGGAGAGAAGGTTTTTTGGGGAGGGGAGGGGGGGGGAGGATGGAAGGAAAAAAGGGGGGGGGGGAAGGAGGGGGGAAAAGGGGTGGGGGAGGATTGGAGGGAGGGGGGAGGGGGGGGGGGGAAAGAGGGGAGAGAGGGAGGGGGGGGGGGGGGAGGGGGGGAAGGTTAGGGGGTGGGGGAGGGGGAGAGTTGTGGGGGAGGTGGGGAAGGGAGAGGGTTGGGGAGGGGGGGAAGGGGGGGGGGGGAGGGGGAGGAGGGGGAAAAGGGGAGAGGAGAGGGGAGGGGTGGGGGGAGGATTTTTTTTGGAGAGGGTGGGGGGGGGGTGGGATGGGGTGGGGGGGGAATGGAGAGGGGGGAGGGGGGGGGAAAGGGAAAGGGTGAGGGGGAGGGGAAAGGGAGGGGAGTGAGGAGGGAGGGGGGAAAAAGGAGGAGGGGAGAGGGTTTTGGGGGGGGCGGGAGTGAGGAGGGTTTTTGGGAATGGAGGGGGGGGAGAGGGGGAGGGGGGGGAAGGGGGGGTTTTGGGGGGGGAGGGGGAGGGGGGGGGGGTACTGGGGGGATTTGGGGGAGTTGGTGGGGGGGGGGGGGGAAAAAGGGGGGGGGGAAAGGGGGGAGAATGGGGGAAGGGAGTTGAAGGGTTTGGGGGGGGAGAGGGGAAAGGGAGCAAAGGGGGATGGGTGGGGTGGGGGGAGTTTTTGGAAGGGAGGGGTTGAGGGGGGGAGGGGGAGGGGAAAAGGGGAAATTGGGGAAAAGATTAAGGGGGAAGGGAAAAGAAGGGGGAAGGAGCGGGAGAGAGGGGGGAAAAGGGGGAAGGGAAGGGGGGAAAGAGGGGGGGGGAGGGGGGAGGAAGTGGGAGAGGGGGGGGAAAAGGAGGGGGGAGAGTTGGTTAGGGGAAGGGGAGGGGGTGGAGAGAGGGGGTTTGGGGTTAGGGGAGGAGGAGGAAAAAGGGTTTGGGGGGTGGGGAGAGATGGGGAAAAGTGGGGTGAGGGTTTTAAAGGGGGGGGGGGGGCCGATGGGGGGCGAGGTTGGGGGGGGGGAGGAGGGGAAGGGGGGGGTGGGGAGGGGGGGAGGGAAGGGGGGTAGGGGGGTTTTTTGGGGAAGAGGTGGGGAAAGGGGAGGGGGTTTTTTTAAGGGGAAGGAGGGAGATGGGGGGGTGGGGGGAGGAGAGGGGGGAAGAGAGTGAGAGAAAGGGGTTTGGGGAGGAGATTTGGGGAGAGAGGGTTTGGGGAGGAAGGTAGAGAGAAAGAGATTGGGGGAGGAGAGGAGAGGTTTGAGAGTGGGGTGGGGGGGGAGAGATTGAGAGGGGTGGGGGGGAGAAAAGGGGAGAGTTAATAGGGGGAAGGGAAGGGTGTAAAGGGGGGTTTTGGGGGGGAGGAGGGGAGAGAGGGGGGGGAGGAGAAGGAGGGAGTGAGGGGGGGAAAAAGAGAGTTTTGGGGATGGGGGGAGAAATGAAAGGAGAGAGGGGGGAAAGGGGAGAGAAGAGGGGGGAAGGAGGAAGTCTTTGGTTAGAGGATTTGGGGGGAAAAGTGAAGAAGAGAGAGGAAAGGGGGGGAAGGGAGAATTTTGAGAAGGGTGGGGGGGGAGGGGAGAAGAGGGGTGGGGGAAAAGGAGAAAGGGGAGAGAGAGGGGGGGGGGAAGGGGGGAAGGACGGGGTTTGAGAGAGGGGGGGTTGGGGAGAGAGTGAGAGGGGAAAAGGGGGGGAAGTGTGAGGAAAGGGGAGAGGGTTTGGGAAAAAAGGGAAAGGAGGGGGGGGATGGGGGGGGAGGAGGGAGGGGAGGGAGAGAGAGGGAGGGTGGGGGGGGGGAGAGAAAAGGGGTTTAAAAAGAGGGGGGAGGAAAGAGAGAGGGGGGGAAAGGGAAGGGGAGAGAAA